>CM040238.1:239175922-239475922 GCA_022545495.1 Chrysanthemum lavandulifolium | reverse complement strand
AAGCTAGTCGTAAAATGGTGTACGTCGAACGTTAGGAAACGAACTCAACGGTTTTGGAAAGCTTGTATCAAAATCTCAAAGTTTTGGCATTTAAGTTTTTATCATAGAGGTCTCGTTCATAAAGAAAAATATAGGTTAAGTAGGGTGATTTTGTCCAAAATGTAGTTTAAAAGTGAATTTCGGCAAAGTTTAAGCAACCGTAAATAATTTATTACAACTCCGCTATACAAACGGTTGGTCGTTTTGGAAAATATGCTTGGTGATCTCGATTTTATTAGAAGACATCTCGTTACAAAAAGTTCTACGTCAACGTTAAAAATAGCCTTCAATATGGTCATTTTGTTTACCGTAACGCTTGTCAACTAAAAATAATATAGTTTTTCTTAACTAATAAAGTTACGGCAAATTTATGAAAACGTGTATATTTTAGTCGTTACAAATCCGTTTTCTACGTATTATACGTCCTTAGCTTCGTATCAAAGTATACTAATATATTTTTGATAAGTCGAAATAATTTATAAAGCTTAAGACTCGTTTTGACTCGTACAAAACAAAAAGCGACTTCTTTGAAATTTTCGGAAAATATATATTTCGTCAAACTTGAAAATTCATAACTTCTTCGTTATAGCTCCGTTTAATCCGTTCAAGCGACCAGATTCGTTTTAAAGTATATTTTCTAAATATCTATGCCAAAATTTTATTTCTACAGTCGGATTTTCGAGAAATACAAAATAAGATCAGACCCTTATTTAGACTTGTCGAAAAGAGTTTTTCTCGTACTAAACCTATTTCAATCCCTTCAAAACAACTCCAAAGCTATTCTAATCCTACCATACACCTTCTTAGGGTGTCATGGGTTCCTAAACATCATCAAGACTAATATATAACAAGGGATAAATTATAGGATGACTTATATATATGAAACTTCTAAAAACAATGTAAAATGGTATAAACATCCATATGTCTTGCATGCTTTGCTCAAAAATGATGAAATAGATATGAAATGATAATGAAAGATGAAAATGAAAGTGATATGCTTACTAGTTACTTGATGAGGTGATAAGGACAAAGGATAAAACCTAAACACTCTAGGTTTTTATTTAAAACCTTGAATAAGAGTGTAACTAGATTGTGTTAAACTTGATAATGGAAAAACTTGATGATTTCTTCTAACATCTTAGGAGGGCCGGTTAGGAGAGGAAGAACCAAGAGAGAAGAAAAACAAACTAACTTGTATAATGGTTGAATGAAGTGTGAAATATTGGTGAAGTATAGATCTATATAATCAAGAAATTTGTTACCAACCATTTAATGCACTACCCCCCTTGGTCGGCCAAGGGGGAATGTATTTGTAAAATATATTTTTTTTTCTTTCATAATGTATATAATTGTGTATAGAAGTGTAAGTAAAAGGAAGTAAGTTAAGGTAATAATAACTTGTAAAATTGTATATACATTAGTGTATTTAAGGTAGTTTTAGCTAAAAGAAATTTTTAATAGGTCCAAGTAAAGTATATTGAGATCATATAAATTGTAAAAATACATTTCTTGTAAAATTTGAGTGATATAATAATTATCGTGTAGTTTTTAAGAAAAGCGTCGTAATAATATAAATTTAACGATTTATATACAAAATAAATTTAAAACACTAGGTAAACTCAAAATATTATTTTTATAAACTAAATGTAAGTATAAAAATATATCGGGATCATTTTTGGAAGTATCGGATTAAATGTTCAAAATAATAACTTACGCGATAACGTTTATTTAATATGAAATTTACGCGTTTAAGGTGAAATGCAAAATCGTGAATGAACTAACATGATGCAAATGATGCTAATGAAGTGTAGACTAAACTTAGTCTATATGAAATGTCCGTGATGATATGATCATGAATTCGCCGCTAAACCATAAAGGTTACGCGAATTTGGAACACGCAAACCTAGTTTACGATAAATGATGAAATAGTGAAACATGAATTGTTTTGAGAAATGACCTGAAATTGCGAGTTGTCACAACGACTCTTAACCAGATTGTTTCTGAATGATAACATGATATTTGACAACGGTCCTGAATGCATGTCTTTATTGGCTAATGTACTATTTTAACATTTTGTATAAAAAATTAGCTTTTGAAACTATAATAAGTTTTTATTAATTTTTTTTTATTATTTATTTTTCTCTTTTAAATGATTTTTTAACCAATTATCATCATTTTTTATGTGTATCTCTAAACTAACTCTTAAAAGCTAAAATGTTTACTGTTGCACATTTTATGTATACATCATTTCTTGATTTTAATATTTAGTTGTATAATTTTGGGCTAGACACAGTCGATCGGGAAAAGTTGGTCGGTCAACTTTGGTGACCGATTCTATATATTACTATTTGATTAAAAAAAAATTTTAAACCTTACTACTTTTAACACATTATAAATACCAACCTCAAACACATTTTTAAACACACAATTTCAAACACAATTGTCTCGACACAAAATTATTATGGCTTGTCGTCTCTCTCATTCCGTTGAAGAAATGCAAATTTATGATTTATGTACTTCGTATCGTAGTTTATTTTAGTTTGTATGTTTTTTTAACCGTATCGTATTGTATGATTTATGTAATATTTGTATTATTAATTAACTTTTCCTTGTTGTTTAAAATATTTGAATTAAAAAAAACAAAAATAAAAAACTTCGGTCATCGGCTGTGACAACTTGGTCGTGTCTGATCACTGGAGAGAGAAAACTAATGTGACAGCCGATGACCTAGGTGATCTGGGTCATCGACTTTGTTCGGCCTTAGATGTTACAATAATATATAAGTGACTAAACTTGCAAAAGTTAAAATGACAAACAAAAAAGTTGATTAATACAATTATTTGGGAAAAGAATGAGTTGTTTTATGACTTTATCATTGAAAGAAACGAAAAAATTTGTTCAAAATAGTCAAGCGGGTGCTAAATTATGCTAAAGTTAATAATAATATTATTAAATTTGTTCGAAGTGGTTATAATAAAAGATCTTAAAAACCCACTGAATCATTTGCATCCCTTGGATCTTTGTGCGATCAACCCCTAGTAGAATGAATAAGAGACTAAAATGATGTTATCAAACAGGAACCATTGCTGACCGATTCAGTAATAGGCCCATTAAGAGGCTATCAAACACCCCCTTAGTGTTATAGTAAATTAATTGTTTTACTTATTAAACATGGGTAGTTAATTTGTAAAAGAATTAATTATCGAAAATACTAAAATCTTGAACTTTGTTTTATTGTAGATGGCAACAAATCAAGCCGTCAACAATTCGATCTTCAGGTCTTTCCTTGAAAAGGAAAAACTTACTGGATCTAACTTTCTCGACTGGTATCGGAATTTGAGGATCGTCCTCACAGCCGAGGATAAGTTAACCTATGTGTACGTCAAATCAATAGTTATACGGCTAGAAATTACGTGAGCCTATCGGGGCACACACGTATATACTTAGAGAACGTTTTAGTTAATGTAATTATTATATTAGATATATATTAATTATATTAAGTAATGTTTACAAAATTATTTAATGGTCGATAGTTAATCGTTAGACGCTTATTTTGACTAACGGGCTAAGTTAATTATATGTAATGGACTAATAATTAATCAAAACTCACATGAGCCCTGTGAACTCTTTTAGATATGGTCAATCGAATATTCATGAATGTGGAGATGATTTCTTTGTCAAACTTGTACAAAAAGAATATTCATAAATGTTGTCATGATTTCTTTGTCGAAGCTTGTACATAATATATATAATTTATATTAGTGGAAATGCTTTTTGCCAAACAAAAACTACTGAGATTAATATATATAATTTATATTAGTGAAAATGATTTTTGCCAAACAAAAACCACTAAGATTAATATATATAATTTATATTAGTGGAAATGCTTTTTGCCAAACTTGTATTGAAAGCTTAGACTTTAATAATGCATTGGCTCTTTATAAAGACCACTGAGATTAATATATAAAGACAACGTTGCTTTCTTAAATCAACACACAAAACCAATCGGTACATTCGAATTTTTGAGTATTGATCCTATTTAATCAAGAAACAAAACCAAGTGTTATTTGTGTTTTATTCGTAAACATGCACTAGCATCCTAACGTTCTTGCTAGACGTGTAGTGTGTGCATTTGATAGAGATCAACTCATTATAATTGATTTGGTGTTTCGTGAAATAAAATAACCATTTGCGAGATATCACTTAATGACGCCGATCCATAAAGTGATGACTCGTAGGTTTGGGTAAATCCAATATCCATAGCACGTGCATAACATGTGAGTTTGACGAACACATCCTTAGTATTCATAGAATATAACCAATCTCTCATAAATCTAAGAATTGCTCTATGTGTAACCCATAACACCAAACGAGATGGCTCGTGAAAATTTATATTTAATGGCACGTAGGTCCTCAAGGACAATACGTGCACCTGATCGAATGTGTTTATACATCGATTCAGAGGAGCACGTATTGTCCTTGAGGACCTACGAACAGGAATGACTTCACTTTCTGGTTCAACACTTTCATGTTCAACCATCTCAGGAAGTTGGCTAGTATTTTCAGAAGGATGAGTATCTTCTTAAATTTCATCAAGTTCTACGATCCTCCCACTTGCCTCTTGTGAGATGAGACGATTCTCAAAAAACTCAACAAACCTAGCAACAAATACCTAGTGCTCAGGTGGATAGTAGAAGTAGTAACCCATTGTTTCCTTTAGGTATCCTACAAAGGTACACTTAATAGATCTTGGTTCAAGTTTTTCAGGCGTATCACGTTTCACGAATGCCTCACAACCCCAGACCTTTAAGTAAGATAGATTAGGGACTTTCCCATGCCATAGTTCATATGGTGTCTTTTCAACCTTCTTTGATGGAACCATATTGAGAATGCGTGCAGCAGACTCAAGAGCATAATCCCAAAAGGACATTGGTAGAGTTGTTTGACTCATCATAGATCTTACCATGTCAAGCAGGGTTCGATTCCTTCTCTCAGATACACCATTATGTTGTGGTGTACATGGAGAAGAGAGTTGTGAGACAATCCCACACTTCTTAAGATGATCGATGAACTCTTGACTCATACATTCGCCTCCACGGTCATACCGTAAAGCCTTTGTGGTCTTTCCAAGTTGATTCTCAACTTCACTTTGAAATACTTTGAAAGTTTCAAAAACTTCATGTTTATGTTTAAGCAGGTAAACATAAGCATATCGACTTAAGTCGTCAGTGAAAGTTAAGAAATAGCTGTATCCTTGTTTTGACACAGTTCTAAAAGGGCCACATATATTAGTATCTATGAGTCCAAGCAGATCTGTAGCTTTCTCTGTTTTATGCGAAAAAGGCTTTTTCACCATCTTCCCAGACACGCAAGATTCACACTTATCAAAAGACTCAAGGTCAGTTGATTTAAGAAGCCCATCGTGTTGCATCTTCTCAATGCATTTCTTGTTAATGTGCCCAAGTCGGAAATGCCACAAGAATGTAGAGTCCAAGTTACGCTTGGATCTTTTACTATTAACGAATACATAGAACAATCATTTGAAGCGAATCATGCATATCAATTTCAAAATACCATTCCTAGAAACAACATTAAAATAAAACACGTTATTCATTGAAACCGAAATACCAATATCCGTAAAACAATGAGTAAAACCCTTGTCTTTCAAAGTGAAAGCTGAAGCAGTACCCTAGTTATACTAGGATCATAATGACAATTGTCTAAACAAATTATTAAACCACTAGGAAGTGACAAATCAAAAGTTCCTATAGCTTCAACAATTGACGGTTTCCATTCCCACGTCAGGGCTTAAAGCTCGGCTTCGATTTCTACTTCCCACGAGACCACGAGTAGTATTACGGATGTGAGTACCACAACCAAGGTCATATAGCCAAGATTTATGAGGAAAATTATAAGTTCTATGACAAAGATACCTGAGTGCTAGCATTGTTATCTACATTGCACTTCTTCTGCATCAACTCGGCTAAGTAGGTAGGACAATTCCTCCTCCAGTGTCCAATCTGATGACAATGATGACACTCAGTGTCCTTAGTAGGATACTCCGTTTTAGGTGGAGGGGGAATCTTGGCCTTGGGGGCATAAGCAAGCTTAGCCTTGCCATTGCCACGATTCTTGCCCTGAACACCACTGTAGTAATTCATATTGATTAAACCATCAATACCACAAGTACGCAGCGGATAAATTTATATTTAATGTTATGAATTAAAACATATAATTAAAACACATAAAATACTAACCTCGAATCTATTGAAAAATAGATAAACACCAGATCTTGATCTTGCACCACGAAACACCAAATCAACTATAATGAGTTGATCTCTATCAAATGCACACTACACGTCTAGCAAGAACGTTAGGATGCTAGTGCTTGTTTTTGAATAAAACACAAATAACACTTGGTTTTGTTTCTTGATTAAACAGGATCGAATACTCAAAAATTCGGAACAACCGATTGGTTTTTGTGTGTTGATTTAAGAAAGCAACGTTGTCTTTATATATTAATCTCAGTGGTCTTTATAAAGAGCCATTGCATTATTAAAGTCTAAGCTTTCAATACAAGTTTGGCAAAAGCATTTCCACTAATATAAATTATATATATTAATCTCGATGGTTTTGTTTGGAAAAAGCATTTCACTAATATAAATTATATATATTAATCTCGGTGGTTTTGTTTGGCAAAAGCATTTCCACTAATATAAATTACATATATTCTGTACAAGCTTCGATAAAGAAATCATCACAACATTTATGAATATTCTTTTTGTACAAGTTTGACAAAGAAATCATCTCCACATTTATGAATATTCGATTGACCATATCTAAAAGAGTTCGCAGGGCTCATGTGAGCTTTGATTAATTATTAGTCCATTACATATAATTAACTTAGCCCGTTAGTCAAAATAAGCGTCTAACGATTAACTATCGACCATTAAATAATTTCGTAAACATTACTTAATATAATTAATATATCTAATATAATAATTACATTAACTAAAACGTTCTCTAAGTATATACGTGTGTGCCCCGATAGGCTCACGTAATTTCTAGCCGTATAACTATTGATTTGACGTACACATAACCAACAACTCCCACTTGCGATCGTCATAAACAATAATATATACTAACAATGCTAAGTTTCTAGCAACACCGCATTGCTACCAGAAATACATGAGTGTGGTTTCATAAAACAACTAGGTAAATGGTTTACAATTTTAAATTATCCTTTTGTTTCAGATACTTGTTGAACTATGGATATGGATCAAAGTCATTCCATATTGTTCAACTATTCTGTTTCTCGTTTTATAAATTAATCAAGATTACCAAACGTAAAACAAGTATCATTTTGATTTACACTTTGGGCACGACCATGCAAATGTCTGATTAATTCAGCGAGGGGCCCAGTAGTATCATACTCCAGAAGACAAGTGGAGGAACAAATTCTATTTTGACTACACGTGTCATTCATGCGCTTCAACCAACTTCTAAGAATAGCCTTTATAACCACCTTGTTCAGGATAGCGTTTGACTATAGTCAAGAAGAAATATCCACACATGCAAGACCTGCTTGCATCTCAAGTCAGAGGACAAATAAAATAACCATTTGCGAGATATCACTTAATGACGCCGATCCATAAAGTGATGACTCATAGGTTTGGGTAAATCCAATATCCATAGCACGTGGATAACATGTGAGTTTGGCGAACACATCCTTAGTATTCATAGAATATAACCAATCTCTCACATTTGCCTTAATTCAACGATACTCCCATATCATTGATTGACAATGGAAAATTTAAAGTAATAAATTACTTAACGATTAAACATGCAAATATAGGACACAATTAATATATGAATGAATAACTCAAGTACCACGATATTAATCATCAAAATAATAAATGTTTTACATATCCCATTATCCAAATACAAAAATCAAAAGCAGTTTACATGAGACTACTAAGCGAGCGAAGTCCAATACCACTAGCATGCTCAACATGCTTTTTAAAACAGCAACGCCTAGTAAACGGATCGACTAAGTTGTCATTTGTGTGAACTTTGTTAAGTACTACTTCATTATCTGCGATAACCTCACAGAGATAGTGAACCTTCCTTTTGTAATGCTTGGCGCCTTTCTGAGCTCCAGGCTCATTGGCAATGGTTAATGCTCTAGTGTTGTCACATAGCATTTCTATAGGTTCTTTATTGGTGGGGACTACTCCAAGCTCATCAATAAACTTCCTTATCCAAATAGCTTCCATTGCAACTTCTGAAGCAGCAGTGTATTCAGCCTCTATAGAAGACATCGCAGTGATGCTTTGCTTGGCACTCTTCCAGACTACAGCGCCTCCGTTTATAACAAAAACGTATCCGGTTTGCGACTTGGTGTCATCCTTGTCAGTCCGCCACCCAACATCAATATAACAGGTAGCTTTGAGCTCTCTGTTTGGGTCTCCACCGTAAACAAGAAACATATCTTTAGTATATCTGAGATACTTCAGTATCTTCTTCACAGCAGACCATTGACACTCACCTGGATCTACTTGAAATCGACTTGTTAAGTTTTGAGCGAACGCAACATCGGTCTAGTGCACCTCACGCATACATGATGGATCCCACAGTAGGGGCATAAGGAATCCTCTTCATGCGTTCCACCTCTACAGGTGTTGAGGGTCCTTGAGATTTTCTCAACTCAAGTTTTACTTGCATTGGGGTAGTTCCACGTTTGGAATTCGCCATGTTAAATCTTTTCAAGATTTTCTCAATGTATGCACTTTGACAAAGTCCAATCAACTGCTTAGATCTATCTCTGTAGATCTTGATTCCTAGAATATATGCAGCTTCACCTAAATCCTTCATAGAAAAACAATTTCCAAGATAGGCTTTAATAGCTTGTAACATTAGAATGTTGTTTCCCATGATCAATATGTAATCAACATATAAGATTAGGAATGCTACATTACTCCCACTAGCCTTACGGTATACACATGGCTCATCAAGGTTTTGAGTGAAACCATACTTCTTGATATCCTCATCAAACCTTTTATTCCATTGCCTAGATGCTTGCTTTAATCCATAAATGCATCGTTGTAGCTTGCATACACGGTTAGGAAATCGTGGATTGACAAATCCTT
Organism: Chrysanthemum lavandulifolium; assembly: GCA_022545495.1. Lineage (NCBI taxonomy): Eukaryota > Viridiplantae > Streptophyta > Magnoliopsida > Asterales > Asteraceae > Chrysanthemum > Chrysanthemum lavandulifolium. The sequence goes on along the minus strand of CM040238.1, from coordinate 239,466,734 downwards.
CAGGTTGGTCCATGTAAACCTCTTCGGTTAAGTGACCATTTAAGAAGGTTGTTTTGACATCCATTTGCCAAATCTCATAGTCATAGTACGCTGCTATGGCCAAAATATTCCTAATAGCTTTTATGTCTGCGACAGGCGAGAAGGTTTCCTCATAATCTACACCGTAGGTTTGAGTATAACCTTTTGCCACAAGACGAGCTTTATAGGTGTGTACCTTTCCATCCATGTCAGTTTTCTTCTTGAAGAGCCACTTGCTACCAACGGTTTTAGCGTTAGGAGGGAGGTCAACTTCAATCCAGACTTCATTTTCTCTTACGGATTTCATTTCCTCGTTCATAGCCTTAAGCCATTTTTCAGATTCACGATCTGCTAATGCAGCTACATAGTTTGCAGGCTCATTAAGATCCCCTAACTCATGCTCCTCTGAATCGTAGTATAAACACATTCGATCAGGTGCACGTATTGTCCTTGAGGACCTACGAACAGGAATGACTTCACTTTCTGGTTCAACACTTTCATGTTCAACCATCTCAGGAAGTTGGCTAGTATTTTCAGAAGGATGAGTATCTTCTTGAATTTCATCAACTTCTACGATCCTCCCACTTGCCTTTTGTGAGATGAGACGATTCTCAAAAAACTCAGCAAACCTAGCAAAAAATACCTTATGCTCAGGTGGATAGTAGAAGTAGTAACCCATTGTTTCCTTTGGGTATCCTACAAAGATACACTTAATAGATCTTGGTTCAAGTTTGTCAGGCTTATCACATTTCACGAATGCCTCACAACCCCAGACCTTTAAGTAAGATAGATTAGGGACTTTCCCATGCCATAGTTCGTATGGTGTCTTTTCAACCTTCTTTGATGGAACCATATTGAGAATGTGTATAGCAGACTCAAGAGCATAATACCAAAAGGACATTGGTAGAGTTGTTTGACTCATCATAGATCTTACCATGTCAAGCAGGGTTCGATTCCTTATCTTAGATACACAATTATAATGTGGTGTACGTGGAGAAGAGAGTTGTGAGACAATCCCACACTTCTTAAGATGATCAATGAACTCTTGACTCATATATTCGCCTCCACGGTCAGACCGTAAAGCCTTTATGGTCTTTCCAAGTTGATTTTCAACTTCACTTTGAAATACTTTGAAAGTTTCAAAAACTTCATGTTTATGTTTATGCGGTAAACATAACCATATCGACTAAAGTCGTCGATGAAAGTTAAGAAATAAATGTATCCTTGTTTTGACACGGTTCTAAAGGGCCACATACATCGGTATGTATGAGTCCAAGCGGATCCGTAGCTTTCTCCGTTTATGCGAAAAAGGCTTTTTCGCCATCTTCCCAGACACACAAGATTCACACTTATCAAAAGACTCAGGTCATTTGATATAAAAGCCCATCGTGTTGCGACTTCTCAATCGTTTCTTGTTAATGTGCCTAAGTCGGCAATGCCACAAGAATGTAGAGTCAAGTTACGCTTAGATCTTTTACTATTAACGAATACATAGAACAATCATTTGAAAGCGAATCATGCATATCAATTTCAAAAATACCATTCCTAGAAACGACATTAAAATAAAACACGTTATTCACTGAAACTGAAATACCAATATCCGTAAAACAATGAGTAAAACCCTTGTCTTTCAAAAGTGAAACTGAAACAATACTCCTAGTTATACTAGGAGCATAATGACAATTGTCTAAACAAATTATTAAACCACTAGGAAGTGACAAATCAAAAGTTCCTATAGCTTCAACGGCTGCACGGTTTCCATTCCCCACGTACAGGCTTAAAGCTCTGGGCTTCAGTTTCCTACTTCCCCTGAGACCCTGAGTAGTATTACAGATGTGAGTACCACAACCAGTGGCATATACCCAAGATTTATGAGGAAAAGTATAAAGTTCTATGACGAAGATACCTGATGTGCTAGCATTGCTACCCACATTGCACTTCTTCTGCATCAACTCGGCTAAATAGGTAGGACAATTACTCCTCAGTGTCCAATCTGATGAAAATGATGACACTCAGTGTCCTTAGTAGGATGCTCCTTTTTAGGTGGAGGGGGAATCTTGGCCTTGGGGGCATAAGCAAGCTTAGCCTTGCCATTGCCACGATTCTTGCCACGAGCACCATTATGCGACTTCTTGTTTTTATTGTTCTTACGGATCTTTCCCGCTCTTATAGCAAGTCACAATGAGAGTAGTATCTCTTTAGGAAGCCCTTGTTCGTGCGACAAGCATTGCGTTCACTTCATTCACTGTCTTCCCCATGCATTGCATATTATAATTACATCAATCCGGAAAGTCCTTGTTCAGAGAGGTAAGAATCATGCTCACTGCAAGGCCAGATGACATGGGGTGACCAAGGCGTTCCAGTTGATCTAGATAGCCCTTCATTTTCAGAACATAGGTGCTAATAGATTGACCCTCCTCATGCTTACATGCATGAAAGGCCTGCATAGTCTCAAGGAGTTCCTGTTCTGCTTGCTTAGCAGACATGGTCTTCAATTCCTTAAGCATGTTATATGCATCAAAGTGCTCAGTTCTTTTGAAGTTACGAGTCATGCTTATGAGCATAAGACGACCTATGTCCTTGGATGCTTTAACCCATTGGGCGTGGCGACAAGGACATCGGCGAGAACTCTGCGATCGAGTTGGAGGAGCAGTTGGCGGTATGGGATGCTCCATAGGTTAACTTATCCTCGGTGTGAGGACGATCCTCAAATTCGATACCGATCGAGAAAGTTAGATCCGATGGTTTTCCTTTTCAAGGAAAGACCTGAAGATCGAATTGTTGACGGCTTGATTTCCTGCCATCTACAATAAAACAAAGTTCAAGATTTTAGTATTTCGATAATTAATTCTTTTACATATTAACTACCCATGTTTAATAAGTAAAACAATTAATTTACTAAATGACTAAGATCCTCTTGAACTCCCACTCATCACGGTAGTGCTTATTACACTAGTACAAAAACAGGATTTGGTCATGCATGGTCGAAATGGAACGGCCACACATTCGCATATTTGTGTGGCTGAAGGTACGAAAATTGACAACATTTACTAATTAGTCACACATGAAAATTTTGATTGTGTGACCATTAGAACTGCATCGCCACACATTGAACATTGTGTGGCTAAAGGTATCTGGTGATTTTGTTTCGATCATTTAGCCACATATGAATTTGGAGCAGCGTGACAAATACAAGTAACCTTGATCGTTAGTCACATGAAGTAATTTTTGTGTGTCTAAATCATAGAGTCAAGTTTTGTCACACATTATTTAAGGGTGGTGATATGTTTTGCCAACTCTTTAGCCACATCTCGAAATTGGAACAAGTGACAAATGAAAAGTAAGGTTGAAGCATTAGTCACGATATACATATAAACAAAGACAAATATATATCACACACTTGAACACTTGTGACCAAAAGCCATATATGGTCACACTAAATGTTTTGTCACACATTCGTTAAGTGTAGCCAAAATCCGGTACATATGTTCACGTAAGTTAATATGTGTGTTTAAAGTTTAGTTTGTGTTAGCTTGCCAAAAGCTAATCTATAAAGTCACATTTGCTACTAACACCGTGACCAAATGCCATATATAGTCACGCTAAATGTTTTGTCACACATATTATTTAAGTGTAGCCAAAATCCAGTACATATGGTCATGTAACTTAATATGTGGCCATTGGATGATCAATAGTCACTCAAAATACACGTTTCGTCACTTTAAACACCATATGGTCACACTTATTAACACTTTTAGCCACTTTATGGTTAATTGTATGTGACTAAATACCCAAAACAAACATGCTTTGTGTGACTAAATGTTAGAAAAGGCCACACTGACGTAAAATTCATGTGGCCATTGGATGATCAATAGTCACACAAAATACACCTTTCTTCACTTGAAACACCATATGGTCACACTTATTAACACTTTTAGCCACTTTATGATTAATTGTATGTGACTAAATACCCAAAACAAACATGCTTTGTGTGACTAAATGTTACAAAGGCCACACACATAAAATTCAAGTGGCCATTGGATGATCAATAGTCACACAAAAGACATATTTCTTCACCTTAAACACCATATGGTCACACTTATTAACACTTTTGGCCACTTTATGCTTAATGTATGTGACTAAATAACCAAAAGAAACATGCTTTGTGTGACTAAATGTTAGAAATGGCCACACAAAGAAATTTGATGTGGCCATTGGATTATCAATAGTCACACAAAAACTATTATGTTTTTCATAAATGAACTAACTACGAATACTAAGCAGACTTAGCTTATTTACGCGGACTTAACCTTGTCTTGGCAATTTAACCACTAAAACTAACCTACGGACTTAACTTTGTCTTGGCGACTTTAACCACTAAAGTTTTCTGTTTAAAGTAGACCACAACACAAAATATATATTTTTTGGTGCAAAGATGAACTTGTATTAATCAAGGAAACTTTGTAAAATGAAAAAATCAACACACCGATATGGACAAGTCCCATATCAAGTTGCATATTAGGAAACTCTATTCAATATCGATATAAGCGTTCTTATAAGTCTAATAACAAAAACAAGCGGCCATATCATACAACCATGGATGATGACAACCAACATAAAACCATCACAAAGAACACCTTTTAATGCACGGTATGAACCGTACACTTCGGATAGGGGCTATACCAAGTAGTTTACATTCCATCTCATGAATGGCTTCAACTACTTGGGAACATACACCTAAATGAAGCCAACCAAATCCTACACAATCCTAAAATCATTTATAAACATGTCTACCAATAACAAGCGATAGCGCTTGGAATTACGTTACACATGCTAAATCTGGAATTATAAGCGAGTGCGGAAGACACCGAAGCTTGGTCGTCGATGACAAAGTCAACAAGATTGAATCGACCATTTTGTTTCGTTCCCACTCACTCCTCAACAATCTCTCTCATATGGCGTTTATGGTAGCGTGGTTCTTGCTTCTAGGCCTATCGTTGTGGTGTTGCGATTCACGTTCACATAAAACTCCATGTCTTCCGGTATCTCGGCAATGCGTTATGGTACTTCCACATGTGATTTAAACCGTAAACTTATGTGGTATGTTCTCATAAAAAGAACAATGTAGTATGCTAATCAAAAGTATGTCCATGTGTTGAAGCATATATTAGTTTTTGCAGCGATAATGACCGAAATGGTCCGATTTGTATCATTACTTACCAAAAGACTCTGTCGTGACATATGCAAGGATGGGCGCGTAAAAAATCCCTTTCACTTTCATGCTCGTACATTTGTTCCATGCACATATGTGTTTCATACGCTCATCACGCAATTGGAATTTAATAAAATGGTAATTAATAATTTAAAAGCTATTATATGGAAAGGTTTATTTTAAAATAAAATCATAGATTATGTCTATACTTTGATTAACATACCTTCATCTCACGGGTTTCTCATGAACGGTCTTGTGCGATTCACTCATCGTTGCACAAGTTCGAGCATCATCAATCCATTTTCACCAAATGGCATCGGGGAAAGAGTAGTGTTTAGGAGATTTGTGAAAACAACTCTTGTGCCAAAGAATAGGTTTTCATCGTGAACCAATACATTCCATCCGTGCCCACCAAACTCATGCACGTATACATTTTCCTCCGATATTTCAATTTGACGATGAGTGATAGGCTGCTACAGGCACGCCAGACAACAAACGTCAAATTGGTTATTGTCGATATTGTCCGGAAATTGCAAGGAATGACCTACGTAATGATTTAGTTTAAAGAAAACATTAGCGGGTCAAACAATTAAAATAATCCCCATTTTCAACAAACTTATACAATGTATTGATTAACATTTTTTCTTACGAGAGGTTGTGCAGGATATTCATCCAACGTAACCGAGAACCTCGTTGTGCGTAACCTAGAAGAGCGGATCGTATCCGGGGCATTCGTGGCTGCATCGTTGTACTGTTACATAATAATGGTCTTCTTCCGAAGAATGAAATGGAATGTGGCCACATTGATGTATTGGCTTTGATCAATAAAAGCTTGCCACTCGGACCCTTGCAAAGTAATGCGACTACGAACCAATTTCTAGTAAACCTTATGTTTGGTTCCCCATTGTGGATTAGGTATATCCAGGCGCTTCTTGGGGTATAGTGTTTGATAAACAAAGCGAGAAGCATCTTAAATTTAAAAAGTAAGCACGTATATCAATTTGATGGTTACATTGATAAATTTATAACTTTAAGTAAGCATTTTAAGTACAACTTACGCAATGTCCTAATGTTTGTGCGGTTTGCCACCACCAACAATTGGATGCTCATTCTATTTTAAAACCACAATCGTCTTAATGGTCAATAAGGTTATCACATATGCATAACATTCAACTAATACAAGTCTTAGATGATCAATACATCTTTATCATTAAGGTGTCAAACAAAAATGATTGAAGATGTACTACTACATATTTAACTATGTTTCAAAATCAATAATCATATAGTCCTTTTAGGTAAAAATCATATTTGTTTACGTTTAATCATCTTACCCCATACATTTGTTAAAATCTAGTAAGAAATCCATAATCTACCCAACATACCATACGCCATTGCTTCATCCAATGTTTAAACCTAAGCTCGGATAATTAATTACATAAGGTGTAGTGCTTTACCAAATCATATAAAAGCTATACTAACCTAGATTAAACATATGTTTACAAGTTGTCTAATTAGCTATTTAACAAATAGTTGCTACGTTTCCACAATCCACATATATCCATGATTTTTTATTCAAATCATCCTATATTTACATGTCACACAATATTGTAAAGAATCAAATCGCATATAGTTCTAATAAAGCGGTTTGTTACATTATGATCAAAGGATACTATATTCTTTAGGATATGTTAAACATTGCAAAAAAATACCAAACATGCATTTGTATCCATCAACATATCGAAACATGCATATCAATCACTTTACATTTGCGGTTCATGGTTAAAAAACAAAAGAAAAAAAAAGAAAAAAAAGAAAAACCAATGTGTAACATTACCCGATGATGCGGTTGTTGTGTTGAAGAAGATAGACTTGAATATTTTGCTTTGACTATGTGATTAAGTGTAGCCGTAATATATCACGGTTCTCAAAGCGCAATGATTACTATTAATTAAGGGAAAGATTTTTGTTTTATTTTTTAGCTTGTATTATGGGAGCATTGCATATATACCCACTAAAACTCAAAAGTTGCATATTTCTCCATAATACAAGTTTTAATGCATGATGTAGAATGCAACTTAAGCATGTTTTGGGTATATATGCAAATATGTAAGTTTTACACAACAATTACGTACCAAAGCGGTACATTTGAAAAATACGCAACTATTTTATGACCTAAACCCTTGATTATATACATACAAAATATTTGGTAGAATCACCTTAAAAATTAAGTACCTTAACATACAAATAAATAATATTACATTAACATCGCGATATCGTAACTTCTCGCAAATAAATACATATGTCGAATACAATATTGGTTGTCGAATATACAATGTAGCTATTGAATCACTGCGATGCATCAACGTTTGCAATGTTTTTGTACGATGTTTCCGTCCTTGAATGTCACATTCAACGTGATGATAAAAACACCTGTGGAATCCAAGTAACAAAAAGTTAAACGTTGTAATAAAGTATATAATTGTATGTACTTTTTAAATAAAAACATACTATTCAATAACTTAGCACTACTAGTATTAACTTAGCATTGCCAATATTAACTTCTTCCACCCATTCTTATTCGATGTCAAATTCCAGCCCATTCTACTACGACTATATACACGGATGCTTAACATCTTGAGCCAATCATGATTCATTGGGACGGTGTATGATAGGGACCAATGATTATATATAGCTTCTAACGAAACTATATATACACGTGGCGCCAACGGACGCCACCACAATGAAACATGATTGACGTGAAGAAATTTACCAACTTCATTAAAGTACAAGGTTGTGATAATATTATGCATATAAAATAAAACAATCACAAACATGCGACATAATCGTCTATACATTGCTATAAACCAGGTCAAGATATGGGCAATCTCAAGTTTAAGACTACCGTCATAATTGATCAAAGCGTTGATGGTCATGGTAAGCTTAACATCGGATAATCCATTAGTCACAAAATCACGGGCTATCCGAGCAACCCATCTACCATACAATCAAACAAATTTTGACTCATTTTTGCACATAATAGTGAGGCTCGGATCTGTATAAATCAATAGTTTCAAAATATAGAATTGCCACGCCAAGACACGGAAAATCACATCATTTGATTGATATCATCACGACCTCTATCAAAGTAAGACACCTATGTTATAAGCAAGCAAGTGGAGACGACTTAGTACTTTGGCGTCCACTCGAAATCCCATTGCCATGTCTATTAAATGGTCGCAAAGATTTGCACCAAACCTATTGCTATGGCGGTGACATAGGAATGGGTTTTCGAAAGCTCAAAGTACCAAAGGTATACCGAATAAATAATTATCGATTCTACAAAATTTAATTTTACGAGATGAAAAGACAAAAAGCCTATCCAGTGATGAAAAGACTTTTAAGTGCAATGGTTAAAATTTTAATGTTGAAACAAGGAATAAGATCTTGTATCTGAGCAACCCATCTACCATACAATCAAACAAATTTTGACTCATTTTTTGCACATAATCTTCGAGGCTCGGATCGTATAAATCAATAGTTTCAAAAACATCGAGATATAACCGCCATGGCGCAATAGTATAAAATATAAAATTGCCACGCCAGACACGAGAAAATCACATCATCGATTGATTTATTAAGATATATCATCACGACCTCTATCAAGTAAGACACTTATGAACAAAATAGAGTTTATACATGCAAAGGAAATGGTCAAAAAGTTAAATGTCAATATGTTATAAGCAAGCAAGTGGGAAAGCTTAGTACTTTGAGCGTCCACTCGAAATCCCATTGCCATGTCTGAAATGGTCGCAATTTTGCACCAAACTGTTGCTATAGCGGTGACATAGGAATGGGTTTTAGAGGAAGCTCAAAGTACCAAGTGTAAATAATTATCGATTCTCAAAAGTGTATGTGTTGAATGGGATAATGAAAGAGTGTGGCTGCCATGAACAATACACACTATATCATTATCGCAATCAACACACCTCATAAAAAAACACAATCAAACCCTTTATGAGATCCCTATCGTCCTTTTGTCGTTTCAACTCCTTTGTGCAATTACGCACTGGGCAAATTGCTAGATTGTTGAAAAACAAAAGGAATAGTATGGGATCTCATAAGGGTTTGATTATGTTTAAGATCATAAAAAGTGTTTTCCTAAAAAGAAGCATAGTTAACCCTTCGAGTCCCCATACATTAACATTTAACTATGCTTTTATATTTACTAAGCTGCATACCTTATTGACTATTATGCGATCACAACAACAACAACAAACCCAATCCGCGCGAGCGAGCGGTATGGGGAGGTAAAATCACAGACACATCCTACCCCTACACGGGAGTGGTAAACCCGTGGGTAGAGGCCGCTTCCAACGAGACCTCCGGCAAGTGCATGTGTGCTAGTGCGAAAGGATAGAAAGCATCGACAAAAACAAAAGGCAATAGCGTAGTAAACAGAAAGCAAGTGTGACACACGGTAAATTTTCACTAAAATTTAACTGATAATTAATAATTTATTATTGCTAAGCATAAGTCATTTAAGCATGCATAAGCTTTACCTGATCATTTGAGTGGTTAACTCGCATACTTTAGACTATTGCATCACTTTTGCATTCATATCATTTTGTGAATATTTCATTTTTGTCTTATGATTTGAATTGTAAGACGAGAGGTTATCTCGTTTTCCCCAGTGACCAACACTGCACGCGTACCGACACTATGATAAGGACTCGATAAAACAAATGACAAATGTCCGTGATATGGAATATTACAAAGATAAAAATATTTCAGAGACGTAACAATAAAATACTACGTATAAAGAGTTATCAAACAACGATACCTTGGTCACAATGTAATATAGCGAGACACAAAGAATATAACATACTTACACTTAAACATGAACTTTTATAAGACTCAAATACAAGTAGAACACAAGTACATGCACACAAAATAAATTATAAGTATACATTACATATACCCTCACTTTTACTTACATTACCTTATTATACCTTTATTATTATACTTATAATACATTTACAAGAAAAGACTTTATAAAATTTAGATGTACTCTCTTTGTCTTTCTCTCCATTCACGACAAAACAAGAACCGAGCAAGAGAAAAGATACCAAATCCATCTTCAACCTCTCTACCCCTATACTGCGCCTCACCTAGACCGAATCTCCCAAAGAAGGAAAACCCAACATGTTATCCTATCATATCCTTCTCTTTCTTACCAAAACCATGTAAGTTTTTGGTCTCTCCAAATCCTCCCTTTGATGCACCGGCCATGGTTCGAATAAGCCAAGAAGAACCAAGATAAGATCACCCAAGAGAATCATATCTTCACTTAAATCTACCTTGAGCAAATTCAAGATTCACCTAAGGGTTGGAAGTTAGCCAAATTCGGCTTCAAACCAAGACCCAAGGAGAGAAAGGTAGCCAAGCATCTTCCCAAAATACTTCTATATCTCTAGTAGAGATACAAATGCCCCTATCTCAGTTTCCCAACAATTTCACCCAAAAACTAGGGTTGTAAAAGTTAGGGTTTTCTAAAATTGAATTGGGGGTTTTGCAATTGGAGGTATTTTGGAGCTAATTCAAGTCTTGTTTGGTCTAAATCCAAGAAACAACCCTTCGTTCATCACTCACCATTTTCGGATTTGAGGTTATCATCTTTCTTGATGTAATGTTATGTTCTTTTTCATGATATGATGTTGAAATTTTTTATCAATAAGACTTTTATATTGTTTTGGTCATGTCGAATATTTACTTGTTCTTGGTTACCATGTCAAGTCTCGAATGAAATAACTCATTTAGTGGGTATGTTTGATTTTCTTTCTTTGGTCGAATTGTATAACCAAGAACTAGGTGAGTTAAGTTTTATAAAAAGTTGGTTAAGGTAACTATGAATTAAGTATCTTGATAATGAACAACCTAAGTCACCTTAGTCACAAGATGTCACTCACCGAATTTGTGTTTGTTTGGGTTTCTGTCGAGGAGCATGAAACAAGAAAAAATGATATAAGTCAAGCTTTATAACTATTAGTATTAAGTCTAGAGTGGTAATGTTGAAGGTTGTTAACTTATGGAGTCATGAGACTTAAACTTGGTAATGTTATGTTAAGACCTTTTCAAATCTGAATAGGAACCCAATTCGAAGCTCTTAATCCTTTCGAGTCAACCTCGGTGATACTTCTAGTGTCGACAAAAGCCTTAGGCCAAAGAAACTTACTCCAAGTTAAGGCCTTGTGATAGCTTGGAAAAAAAAATATTGATTTTCGTTATAATGAGTACCCGGTGTCTTGGGCTTCGACCATGAGTTTGCGTTAAAATTGTTATGTCCTTCGAAATATAAGAAACCCAAGTCAAGTGTACCCTTTTACTAAAACACATTTTGAGTAGCCATTTTGTCAAAGTTCGTAGTAGTAGAATAGATTGTCGGATGAGATTTAGTTGGGTAGTACTCGAGTAACATAAGGCTTCACCACACACTTGCCTAAACTCTCAACAACTTGTGACCGTGAACACCACTCGAGGGGTATGGAATCACACAAAATATACATACCCGGCTCGAGTTGTGTCTCGAGTTAATGACTAGTTGTGTAATACTTCACTTGATGAAATGTGTTTTTGTAATGTGCTAAATCAGAATTTTTGCATAGCCACTCTTTATTTGGCTTTGGGCCGCAGCCCAAAGTTAAACTCCAATGGCTTCCTAGATCAACTATGGGCCACAGCTAGGGCTGTAAACGAACTGAACGTTCATTGAACATTTCATGAACCGTTTGGTAAAAAGTTCGTTTATGTTCGTTTATATATTAAATGAACGAACATGAACAATATTTTACGATCGTTTAGTTTAATAAACGAACATGAACAAAAGTTACGTCCGTTTATTTATGTCCGTGAACGTCCGATTATGCGTTCGTTAACGTTCTTTTATGTTCATTTATTTATTTATGTTTGTATATCATATTTTTTAATTGTATAATTTTAAAATTAGTTTGTCTAAACAAAAAAACACTTATAAACAATATTGGATGCATATTTAATAAAGTTTATGTTTGTTTGTATGTGTTTATTTATGTTCGATCGTTTATGTCCGTTTAGCGTTCGTTTAATGTCTTAATGAACGAACATAAACGAACATGAACAACTCATTTTCTTAATAAACGAACATGAACAAGAAATTTCGTTCATTTAAGCGTTCGTGTTCGTTTATTTGTCCGGTTAAAGTTAAATGAACGAACATGAACAAGGATCCGTTCGTGTTCGTCCGGTTCGTTTACAGCCCTAGCCACAGCCCACACTCTTACCAAAAGTAAACTCATGATGGCTTTGGGCTTAAGCCCATTCGCGTACCATTTCAGCCATACGCGACCCAACTATGTTGAGCCCACACTCAAACGGCAGCCAAACGAAATCAACAAATCAAGACTCAAAATGCAAACCCGGAAGTCTAACTATAAGCTTAACCTATTCTTGCCTACTTTTTCCTTCGTCTCGTGCATAACGTCTTATTGACAAGTCCATAAAATTCTTAAAGCAACCAAACAAGTGTAAATGTTTTCATACAAGAAACTAGTACTTAAGGACATGCTACACTTAATAATGCCTACAGCCATGTTTAACGACAATAAGTGAACAAACATATGCCAAGATAACCTCATGTAAATGATCATATATTATAAACAAGTTGATAAATAACTAAAGACCACAATGTCATTTCATTATACATTAAAATTGAAAATTTTCAAACTGAACATAAACATTTTCTAGAAGGTAATTAGAAAATAAATCAATTAAGATATAAATTTTGACAATACCATTTTGTGTCAACTTAAATAAGTATATACACATTTATATACTTACTATTGGAAATGTTGTAATTATTATTCATATCAAACTTTGGATTATAAAACGTCAATATAAAAAGTATATACACTTTGTATACTTACTAGTAATACTAAATTAACAATTTTTACAAACTTACGTTTAGTAGTAATACAAATCATATAGAACCACTTTAAGAAAGTGATACTTAAAAACAATGAACTGAAACATTGCCCTCCTTATCTAGGTCGCGTGTCGGTGCCGCTCCACAACATTTACTAGATCCCACATTTGGATTGCACTTTTGCTAAGGTGAGTTTTCATAGCCCCTCTTTTACTTGATAAACTGTTTTATACATTTTGGGGTGAAAATATGCAAAACCTTTTTATGGACCAAAACTATTACATGATTACTATTACATGGTTTAGCCTAAGCCCTTATGTCCCTAGAGAATGCCCTTTTTCATGAACCGTCAATTCCCCATTGGGAAACGCGAATGTTATAAATAGACCTATTGAGGGTGACTCCTCCGTTCGGTTGGCCATGCTTAGGCCAAGGCAAAACGTATACCATGTCGGAACCGAGTGTTGTGGGACAAAATACTCGCAATGGGCCTATATATTGTATGATATCATTTAGCATACAGAAACTGTCGTAGTATCGGTTGCATGAACTTAGAGCTAACGTAATAAACTTTCATATATTATTATATTCTTCGTAATGATTATATGTCTTCACTTTGGTCCATACCTACTGTTTTATTTTAAACCTATGAACTCACCAGCTATTTAGCTGACCTTTTAGCATATTTTCTCAGGTGCTAAATATGTGATCATGGATGCAAGGCAAGAGGTGGTAAATGGTCGTAGTAATTTCTAAAGAAATGATTTACACAACAACGATGTTTTTATATTGGGACCACAAAAATTATGGGATGTGTCCATTCACCTAAACAATGTTGTTAGATGTTGTTTCAAAATATCTTATGAAATTAAACGGAGTATGTATTCCGTTCTGTATTACTTGTGTTATGATTCACCAATTTCGTAACGCTCCCAAATAACACGTATGCTTCCGCTAAACCAAATTTGAGGGTGTTACAGCAAGCAAACAAGCAAACAGGGCATACAGGAAAAAGAAACACGCACAAGCACGCCGTAAATATGCCAATAGCAAAGCGCAACAGACATAAAACCAAAAATCCCAGCACACCAAAAGCATGCCAACAAAAGGGGGCAACACAGAGCAAATCAAAGTAGCACACGAGGCATAAAGCTAAGGCAAAAACATGAAGCACCAAAAGACCGAGCGCAGGGAGCAAGACAAAGCAGCAAACCTAAGGGAACAACAGAGCAACGCCAACCACGCGCGGGCCTAAGACTACGGCAAAGCAAAAAGAGGCCACAAACAAAACACGCAAGGAGGCAAAGGGGACACCTAAAAGCCAACCTAGCACCACTACCCGCAAATCCTAATTCTATCCTCCACCCTTCCTATACGAGATCATGTCCTCGGTCAAACGAAGCTCCATCATGTCAAGCTTAAGTCTATCCTCCCACGAAATTTGCTCCATTGCCTCATTGACGAATAATCTCATTCTTCGCGTCTACTAATCTCATTCTTCGCGTCTCATTCTTCACGTACCCATACTGCATGTATAACACGTAATCATTATTACCTCAACTAATGATTCATAAATCATCAAACAACTACTTTTCCTATGCAAATGACTAATACCCTGACTAACATCCTAAACTAACATAACACAATATCATCAATAAATCAATAAACATCCTAAACTAACAAACTAGCAGTAAATTATAACATTTATACCTGAGATATTAGGCTCAATCGAAAGAGAATCAAGCCCTTTATAATAGCCCTCAAGAGTATTTCATTGACTAACATTTATTTTGATTGATTTTGCGTTTGATTGAAAATCCCAACCTGCTATTAATTAGAATCTAAGCGTGTGTTTTGACCGAGTGTAAGAGAGATAAATGTGTGAAATCTTGAAAGTCAAACACACACTACTTGACCATTTTCTAATAAAAGTAAATAAATAAATAAAACTAACTTATTTCTTCAAGTTAATAAAGCATTAAAACTTAAAATTAACCATTGTAATTGATCATTGATCATTGATCATTTACATATAATTACGATTATAATTATATAAACAAAGTAGCGATCAATAGCAAGCATCCATACAACCATCAACTATACATCATCAAAACACAAAAAAACTTCCAAAGCTTCCTATTCTCCATCTTCGACTCATCAACTTCATCCAAATCTTCCAAGAACTCCTCCTTCTCCGGCTGACTCGACGACATAGCACCAAAAGCCGAGCCAAAGAAATCAATCTTCCTTGATCCTTCAATCAGATATCACGAAGGGCAAACTCACCGATTCTTTGCAACAACATTGAAACGAGTAAACAATCTACCAGCCTCATCGATTATCTGTTTCTTTTTTGTATGATTTCCTCGAGAATCTGCTCTCTTCTCCCATCCGCTCGATTAACTTTTCTCCTCTTCTATGTCTTGCAATATCAACGACACGAAAGCATTCTTGAGCTTGCGGATTCGATGGCGGCTTTCATTTCATCGATATTAGGTGTGGAAGACATTTTGTGTGTTTAGGGTTAAAATTATTGATAGTTGTATGTTTAGGGTTAAAGTGATTGATACTTGTGTGTTGATTTTATGGTTAGGTAAGTATAAATAATTACAATGTACCTCACAATTTGCACAAATAATCACAAAAAAACACTTAAGAGGCATCGAAAATTTATTTTGGGTGTTACTGTAGCCCTTTCATATTCTTCCATGCATAAATGTGATATGCAATAGTTCAAAAAAAAAAAGTGATATGCAGGAGTATTTAGGAAGATATCTAATATTGCAATTTAAACCCTTCATTTTTTCATTGGATCTAAACCAATTTCTATATAGTATATACACAGGTTTAAATTTAAATTAATGACTAAACATGTCTAAAGTTTATTATCTCAACTTCTTAAAATTTATGTCAATCGCAATACATCGACCAAAATCAAAGTTAGTCATCTTTACAATGTAGCACATTGACCAAAATCAAAGTTAGTCATCATTACTATGTAGTCATCTGATGAGAACCGAAGAAGACTAATCTTGCTTTATAGACACTACAACTTTGGCAAACAATGAATGCGGTGGTTATTAATTTGCGAACCATGCAAATTTGCATAACAAAACCCACGTAAACATTACCCGACAAGGTTACAACAACATTACGCAACAAGAATTTACCTCCGACCTATTGTGTAATCAAAATTACTACCGCAAAGACCATGACGATAACAACTCAACAACAATTTACCTCCGACCTATTGCGTAATCAAAATTACTACACGTTTTTGTCTATTTTAATACGTTTTCGTACGTCTTTGTCCCCTTTAATCTGTTTTTATACGTTTCCGTTTTTGTTTACAGGTTTTCGTCCGTGTTTACACGTTTTCGCTAGTTTTTTCATGTTTCCGTCCGTTTGAATACGTTTTCATCTGTTTTACATATTAACGTACATTTTCAAACGTTTCATACATTTTCATATGTTTTACATATGTTTTCGTCCGTTTTCGTCCGATTTACCCCGTTTTCATCCGTTTTTACCCATTTTCGTATGTTTTAAGAATTTTTCAACCGTTTTCAAAGGTTTTCTTACACTTTACACGTTAAATACGTTCATACACGTTTTCTTCACTTTAATACGTTTTGGTCCGTTTCTTATGTCTTTGTCCCTTTTAATCGGTTTTATAGGTTTCGCTTTTGTTTCATGGTTTTCGTCCGTGTTTGCACGTTTTATTTGGTTTTTTCATCTTTTAGTCCGTTTGTATAACTTTTACACACATTCGGCCGATTCCAATTTGTTTTGCACATTTTCGTCCGATTACCTCGTTTCATCCGCTTTTACCCATTTTCGTATGTTTTTAAGAATTTTTCAACCGCTTTCATAGGTTTTCTTACACTTTTACACGATTCGTGCGTTTATACACGTTTCGTGCATTTAATACGCTTTGGTCCGTTTTCTTACGTCTTTGTCCCTTTAATCGGTTTTATACGTTTCGTTTTGTTCTTCGGTTTTCGTCCGTGTTTGCACGTTTTTTTTTTTTCATCTTTTAGTCCGTTTGTATAACTTTTACACACATTCGCCGATTCCAATTGCTTTGCACGTTTTCGTCCGACGTTACGTTTTCAACCGCTTTTACCCATTTTCGTATGTTTTAAGAATTTTCAACCGTTTTCATAGGTTTCTTACACTTTTACAGTTAAATGCGTTTATACACGTTTAAATACTTTTTAACACGTTTCGTCTGTTTTCTTACGTCTTTGTCCCTTTTAATCGGTTTTATCGTTCCGCTTTTGTTTCTGTGTTTTCGTCGGTGTTTGCACGTTACCGGTTTTTCATCTTTTAGTCCGTTTGTATAAGTTTTTACACATTCGTCCGTTTCAATTTGTTTTGCACGTTTTCGTCCTATTTACCCGTTTTCATCCGTTTTCACCCATTTTCGTATGTTTTAAGAATTTTCAACCGTTTTCATAGGTTTTCTTACACTTTTACACGATTAAATGCGTTATACACGTTTCGTCTGCTTTTTATCGCTTTGGTCTGCTTTTCTTACGTCTTTGTCCCTTTAATCGGTTTTATATGTTCCATTTTGTTTACGGTTTTTCGTCCGTGTTTGCACGTTACCGGTTTTTTCATCTTTTAGTTCGTTTGTATAAGTTTTTACACACATTCGTCCATTTCAATTTGTTTTGCACGTTTCGTCCATTTACTCAAACATTATGTTTGTAGGTTGCTAATTATGGAAGCCATGGCTTAAAATCTAAATAATTTTGTGTCAACTCAAGAAGCGAACTTAATTATCCATTTTCGGTTTAAAATCATATGTGTCAACCCAAGAATCGAGCTTAATTTGGTCAACCCAAGAAGCGAACTTAATTCATAATCGGTTTCGGTTCGCTTTGGTTTAATTATAGTTCGTTCGTTTCGGTTTCGTGTTGACCAAAATAAAAATATAACCGATTTAACGAAACAAAACCCGATAACCGAATGGATCAACACCCCTAATTTATAGTCATAGTTTAAAAGAAGGAGGACTTACTTTTGCCGTTTTAAACATTAGGTCCTTAGAGATTGGTGGATCTTAGGGATGACGGGGAGGCTGCGAGGTCTAAGCTGCAGGGTTGAATGATCTCATTACTCAATCTTAGGAGGAAATCGATACCAAGGAAGAACAAATTCGAGCGATGAATGGTTGAAGGGTTTCTCGCTATGGAATGGGATGTTTTCTTTTGCTCTAGTGTCATCTGTTTATGTCTAATGTCTAATGTCTAATGTCTAATGTCTTGGTTTAATGGGATGGTATGTAGATATATTAACAATGGAATATGTATGGATCTTTTGATGGTTTATCCATACGAATGCTAAATATGTTTGTTAATATAAGTAATGTGTTTGCTAGTTTGTTTCATCTTTTTTTTCATGTTGTTTTGAATTTAGGAATTGGTTGTGGTGTTTAAGTTCATATTCGCACTGGTAGAATGTATTATTGTAGGATTAAGATGTTCAATTTTTAGATTGTTGTCAATTTTTTTATGACTGATTATGAAGTTTAGAACTGGAGGCGTTTGTTCATGACAATTATTTTTGATTGAACCACTAGATTTAGGGTGTTTTTGTTGTTGTTTTTGCTTTAAGTTAATTGCATTTACATGTTTTCTTGATTTTTTTGACTGCTTGAGGATGTTAGAGCTTATCTAATTGCTTATAAATAGCTTATTTATAGGCTTAAAGTAAGGTCTTAGGGCATTTGATGTATCGCCAGTTCTTGGTTTGATTTGCCTATTTTGTGCTTAATTGTTTATCTGGAACCGCTTATTAGTTATAGTTGCTTAATTAGTTGCTTTAAGTCCATTTTAGCTTTTGATTGTTCATTTGTATGCGCCATGTGGTGATTTTAGTGTATCTGCAGTTATATGTGTCTTTGACACAACCGGTTTAAGTAATATGGGTGTTTGGGATGTGGTAAGCACCATTTTGTCGTGGGTGTTTTGGTTTCAAAATTGTTTGATTTGGAGCCACATTTTAAAATTATCAAATTTTGAGCCACATTTTAGCCAAAATTTTAAAATTACTTTGGAAATTATGGTTTCCTTAATTGAAAAGCGCCCATCATTAGCCCTATTTTTACTCCAATAAATCGGGCTTCAAGCAAAACAACCGAACTTCAATTTTACACCATTATTTACCGCTTAAGTTTACTAATTTTCTTTAACACATTACTTCGACGAATCATGGCAACGCAAATCAATTATCCGGATGATTTGGTTTATTCGATCGTGAAAATGAAAACACGTTAGAATATGAATCGAGACGATTCGAGATGAGGTGAGGATGCCGGAAACAACCAATCAAATGCGAATGTTGTTAAGAGGGCATAACTAGGTTAGCTAAGTTTCGCAGGAATATGGAAAAGCAGACGGAATAAAGGTCGATGTAACCTTGATGCAATCGGATAGGTTATCGTGAAAAAGCGAGCATTGTTTTCGAGTTTTTGGGTGATTTGGTTCGTGAGCATATAGGTGTCATGATTCTAACCTCGAGGAAGGTTGATTCGAGCAAGAGATAAACTATGGGACGAAATCACGGTACACATATACTTTTTAACTAGTAGTGGCTTGGCTGTCGTAGATACAAGGTGTTAATAAGTTTATCTCTGCATTTACGTTATGTGCAACTAATTAACAACAATTTGTTAATCTTTGCGCCGATATTTTGATGTTGACTGATGGTCGAAGTCGATAATGAATCGTCTTGGTCAACTTCTAAGGAATTTCGTAATGAAATTGATACAAAACTACATATTGCCCAACCAAAACCCTTTCAAAACTAAATGAAGTCCGGCAAAGTATAGTGCAATTATAAAAGCCAAGATTGGGTTAATTTTGTAAACTACATAGCCACGAGGAATACAAGGTGTTAATTATTCATTTTATTCAAGTTCAAATATCTTTCACCTTTTCATATGTTTACATATGTATTAGTTGTATACTATCGACATTACTACATCTAAACGTCAGATGATTTTGTGTTGCAAGGTGAGATCAACAAAAGCTAAAGTGTCGCGTTCCAAGTCTGTTTATGATCATACATTGGGACGAGGTGGATACGCCTGTGATAGAAAAAATGGTAACAGAAACATTTGCACATTTGCATTTAATAGCATCATACTTTCGTTTATATTCGTTTATCTTACATTTGTATGTATTGGATGTTTATAAGATCGAGAGTAAAGAAATTGAACCAGGATGAAGAACCACCGCGTGGTACTGTTGTAGTTGAAAGGAAGGGTGAAAAAGACGGAGAATATCACGATGATGATATCGGATCGATGGGAGAAAATTTGTAAGTTTGATTGCAAATTTTATTATTATGTTTGTTTAGTTATAAGTTATCACGCTCTTGTATTACTTAAAGCTGTTAGTTATAAGTTAATACGGTAGTGTTTTAGTTAATACTTTTAGTTAATCACGCTCAGTACACTTAAAAGCGTTAGTTATAAGTTAATACAGTAGTGTTTTAGTTAATACTTTTAGTTACAAGTTAATACCGGTAGAATTAAATAACCTATTTCCCATATTGTGTGTGCGAAAAGAAACGGACGACAAGATCAAACAAGGAATCTTGAAGCTTGATCATGCAATCACCGATGCCATGACAGTTGTATTAGGTAAGGAAAAGGAGGATGTGCGAGAGGAGTGGGAGGTGGAGTAACCTACAAGAGGTATTTTGATGCGCCTCGAATCGACAAGCATCCGATGAAAGAGTGGTGTTACTTCAAAGTGAACTTGATAATGAGGCGCCAACGTCAAGAAAAAGACGTGGTATCTGAGATTGATGAAACAATTGGTCGCACAAAGGCGGCATTGCGATCAACTTCAACTCCATTGACACAAACGGAAGTAAGACATAAGAAAGTAACATTCCATCTTTTTTTACCCTTTTAAATCTGCTTTGATCTTCTTAAACAATTTATATTTCGGTGTCTCCACGAACATTAATCTTTTAAATAGCAAAGGTGATGAGGATGCGGAACACATGTTCTTGGATGTGAGAAAATTATGAGCATTGAGAAGTCTAATGGACTTGCAACTTTGGAAAAGGAAATGGAAATAAGTGTAAGTAATAAATCATCCCCTTGTATTTTGAATTCTACATACATTTATTATTTACCGTGTATTATATATATAGGAAATCTGTTAAATCTTTACGCATCTAAGAAATCGACTAGATCAAAGCGAAATGATTCTTCACGTCAACTTTCCGAATCACAAGAAAATGAGTCTCCATTAACAAAGTACTACCACAAGTATGTATTTAAACATTTTCATATGTTCTTTTGTTTAATTAATTATCGATACATATATACATGCAACAAATTATCTTTTTAGGTAATTAAGTGCGGTAGGCATAAAGAAATCAACTATTATGCGGAGGGTACCGTGTACAAAACGATGGAAAACAAATGCTTCATAACAAACCACTCCCAAAGGATTGCTACAGAGTGTCTATTGAAAAATCTTTAGTGGATGCAACATGCATACGGATGTAGGAAATAACGGTTTCAAAATGCAGTTAAGGATGCGAGGTGGTTTTATGCATGGCCAAGGATCAAGTGGTTTTCGATGAAAAGGTACATAGATGCATGTGTTTTATAAACCTACATATATCATTCTTCATATTTAATTCGATGTTGGATACACCCGGCTTTTGTTTCCTGGTGTAACACCACCAAGTACCATAAAGCGATTGGTGAGAATGAATCGCACCTAAATTACAAACGAAGCGCTTCGTCTCTAGTGATGCCATGCAAAGGAAGCTAAGAAGATCAAGAGTCGAATTGTTAAATTATTGAGAATTTTATTATGTACGACATTACAATTTTATATACATTCCAATTTTATTCTATTTGAATATATTTTTATATATTTGAATTTGTTTTGATATATATTGATTTCCTATATGTGACTAAAAGATTCATATAGTCACAATTATTAACACTTTTTGGTCACAGTTTGCTTAATTCGATGCGTGACTAAATGTTAGAAAGGGCCACACAAACATAAAATTAATTTAGCCATTGGATGAGCGATAGTCACACAAAACACACATTTCTTCACTTAAAACACCATATGGTCACACTTATTAACACTTTTGGCCACTTTATGCTTAATTTGTATGTGACTAAATACCCAAAACAAACATGCTTTGTGTGACTAAATGTTAGAAAAGGCAACACAAACATAAAATTAATGTGGCCATTGGATGATCAATAGTCACACAAAACACACATTTCTTCACTTAAAACACCATATGGTCACACTTATTAACACTTTTGGCCACTTTATGCCTAATTGTATGTGACTAAATACCCAAAACAAACATGCTTTGTGTGACTAAATGTTAGAAAAGGCCACACAAACATAAAATTAAGAGTAAATTACACCGTTCGTCCTTGTGGTTTGCGTTGACCGCAGGAGTTCGTCCTTTGACCAAAAAAGTTGCACCGTCCATTCTTAAGTAGCAAACGTTATGCGCCATTAGTCCCTCCCTCTAACGGAGCCCACTAACGGTCGTTAAGTCTTGTTAACATGAGGGTATAATTGTCATTTCAACACCATAAGGACTAACGGTGCAAGGACGAACGGTGTAGTTTACTCTTTTTGTCCGTTTTCGTCCGTTTTCTTACGTTTTCGTCCGTTTTCTTACTTTTAACTCCGCTTTTTACGTTTTTCCGCTTTCTTACGTTTATTTACGCTTTATTCGCTTTCTTACGTTTTGTCCCATTTTTATGTTTTCATTTGTTTTTACGCTTTACTCCGCTTTTTACGTTTCGTCCGCTTTCTTACGCTTTCATCCGCTTTTATCCGCTTTTCATCCGCTTTTATACGCTTTTGTCCGTTTTCTTCCGTTTTCTTACATTTTACCGCTTTTTTTACGCCGCCTTTTTCTTTTACGCCATCCATTTTCTTACGTTTCGTCCATTTTCTTCGTTTTTGTCTGCTTTTCTTCGCTTTACCGCTTTTTTTCGTTTTCGCTTTTTTTACATTTCGCTCATTTCTTACGTTTCGTCTATTTTTACGTTTCGCTCGCTTTCCCACGTTTTAAATCCTGCTTTTTACGTTTTCGTCCGTTTTCTTACGTTTTCGTCCGCTTTCTTACGCCAGTATGTATTCTTCACGTTTTACTCGCTTTTATGTTTTCATCGGTTTTCGTTTCGTCCGCTTTCTTACTTTTGGTCCGTTTCGTCCGTCTTTTATGTTTTCTTCCTTTTTCACGCTTTCGTTGTTTTACGTTGTCTACTTTTTCGTTTTCGTCCGTTTATTACGTTTTTGTTTTACATTTTCGTGCTTTTATTCGAAGAAAACGTAAGAAAACGCGAAAACGTAAAAAGACGAAAACGTAAAAACAGACGAAAACGTAAAAAATAGACGAAAACGTAAGAAATGAATGTAAATGTAAAAAAACATACGAAAACGTAAAAACAGAGTAAACGAAGAAAAATAGACAAAAACGTAAGAAATGGACGAAAAGGTAAGAAAATGGAAGAAAACGTAAAAAACTAAAACGTAAAAACTGTAAAATGTAAGAAAACGGAAGAAACGGACAAAACGTATAAAACGGATGAAAACGGATGAAAACGTAAGAAATGGACGAAAACATAAAAACGGAGTAAAGCGTAAAACAAATGAAAACATAAAAATGGACGAAAACGTAAGAAAGCAGAAAACGTAAATAAACGTAAGAAAATGGACGAAAAGATAAGAAAATACAAGTACCCTACTTTACCTATGTTTTTCTCTATGATCGAGACCTCTATGATAAAAACTTAAATGCTAAAACTTTGAGACAATGCTACAGCGTTTCCAAAACCGTTGAATTTGTTTCTAACACTCGATGTGCACCATTTTACGACTAGCTTTTCGAGGCCGTTTAGTCACATTCATGAAATTGTCAAATGACATTGTTTTACTTACCTAAAAGCTATAATTTCATAATAAATCACTAAATGACTATCGAGGATATCGTTTCAACGTAAATACTTGTAAAGTAATTTATAAATTGCCAAGACGTTATAAGATTATTTTTCAACGATAAACTTTATTTTCAACAATTGTACAAGTGGTATGGATATCATATGAGTGTGCATGCACGACATTGTTTCATGACTTATATTAGAGCATATCATTCATAATAGGTCGCGGTTAGTTAGAGTGTCATGTCTCATTTACGCAGCATCCACTCATCATCATAACTATTGCAACATGTGAGTAATCACATCCTCTTTTTACTGCTTTTACTATATTTTGGGCTAAATGCATGAACCATTCTTGAACTAAATTGATTACTACTTTTATGAACTCGTTTGACTAGAACTTTTGGAACTCGAATCAAACCCTTAAAACTTAATTACTGAACCTATGACTTGTTTGAACTTATTGAACCGCACTTGCTATGACCTAAAAGTCTCGCCTTATTGGTGGAGCGCATAAAGACTCCCCTGATCGAGCAAAGGCAAATTCTCCCATGTTTGGAGTGTTCTTAATTGTATATAATAGTTGTATGATGTAATCGTTCGTACATTCGCATTGTTAGTCTCCTATTAGTAGGTAGTATGGATAGCGCTATTAGAGGTCGGCCAACCTCTCGCTCACTATGTTACGGGACGATATTATTTATTCTAGGGCTTTGCACCGGCATACATTATTATATACGTGGTACTATATTGTGAACTATTATGACCACTTATACTTGACTACTTGACACGCTATATTTTTGCAATGGTTGTGAACACACGGGTTGCAAGTTTTGTACTGGTGAAACTTGAACCGAGTGGATTTACAATGCCTTTGCTTTGTGGACTATTTCCATGACCAAAGCTGTTGAATATCTTTTACGAGTTTCTTATTTTACAAAACATGTATACTCACCAACTATTTTCATAGTTGACCGCTTTTCTCTCATGCATTTCGTGTGATCGTTAGTAAGCTTTTCTACCGGTCTTGCATAATGAAGTTTTCACTTGTCACTACAAATCGTTATGTAATAAAACGCAATATTTTGGGATCTAAACTTTGTAATATATTTGCCGATGTCGGCTAAACCGTATTGTAATGGTGTACTCTTTCTTGTGAATCTTAACGTTGGTATGTTCTATTATCTTGTGCTTATGTTCCTTTTTGTTACACTCGTGTTTCATCCCGCGAGGGTGTGATGATTGGTATCGAGCCAAAGGTTATATAGAATGCCAATTTTCAAAAATAAAATCGCAACTATAACCTAATAAATTTTTATTAAACATCGAACATCATCCGAAATCAACTAGTCCTATCGTTGATCGTTAATCATAAATTATACATAGCCCGATCAACTATGTCTAATTTATGAAGAACAATGCAATGATAAGAGTAGTAGTTTTAAATCATGTTTAGTCGAGTCTTTAGAGTCTCGGTCACCGAACCGCATTGGCGGGTGGGTATGCATAGCAAGGTTTTATATTCACGTATACGTTCCTGTACCTTGTTTATACCTTCTCTTTTCCCACCTCTCGACTTATTAGGCATAGCATGTCTATGTTCCTGTCATATTTCGATCACTATGACACATATTACCACCATTCTAAACCTCATCTGCCTTCGTCCGAGTGTCATTTACTCAACCCGATGTTTTGGTCCATTGCAAGATCATGGCTGCAAGAAACACACGCTCAGGAGTCAACAACCACGTCGACCTAAACAACAATGCCAACCCAAACAACAATGACAATCCAAACAACAACGCTGCTGGAATAGCGGATCTACTCGCCCAAATTATGACGCACCTTGAAGCTAGACGAACCAACGTCGGAGAAGGTACTTCAAACACTGGTCATGGATGCAACTACAAAACTTTCATGACATGCAAGCCAATGGAATTTTATGGTAATCGAGGGTGCCATTGAATCGCTAACACAGTTCGAGAATGTTGAGTCGAAACTTAGTATCACGAAATGTCTTTGAAGGAAATAAGGTTGAGTTCTCTGTGGTCTACTACAAGGTCGAGCATTGACCGGTGGAACAACCAACTACGCACTGTAGGAGAGGGCCGCAAATGCGTTATCTTGGGAAGCATTTAAGAAACTACTAACCGATGAGTACCGCAGAAAAGATGAAGTCACGGAAGCGCGAATTTTGGAATCACTTGATGGTTGGGGTAGAAGTCGACAAGTACACGATCCGCTTCCACGAGTTAACTAGGATGGTTCCTCACATGGTTTCCACCGTGGAGAAGTTGATCGACCGATATATATGGGGATTGATACCGGAAATTAGGAGGACGCCACTCGTCGAACCCAACCACTGCAAAGCACGTGGGCATGGCGTATCGCTTGACAAATGATGTGATCGTGTCCGGAGAACTAACAAAGCAAACGACAATGGACGAAAGCAACAGGAGGATCACCGTGGAAGCCGAGACCGGGACCAAGAAACAAGAGGCAACGAATAACCAGAACTATGGAGCGACCACTCGGGAGCGCAAAGGATATACTGGTCCACATCCTATGTGTACTCGATGTAATTATCATCACTCAAGAGATCGCTCAAAGTGCAACAAATGTGGACGGACGCCACTTCGCGGAATTGCTCAAACAGATCGAAACCAAGGACGAGAAAAGCATGTTACGAGTGTGGAAGTCTCGATCACCTTCGAATACCGTCCAAAGTTGAAAAGAACTCCCAACCAAGAAGGTAATCGTCCAAATCGGCGTTGGCAATAGAAGGCCCACAAGATCAGAACATTAATGTTTCCCCCGCACGTGGTCGAGCATTCTATATGGGCACCGAGGAAGCCCGCAACGTATAACGGGTACGTTCTTTCGAACAACCACCTTATTTCTGTACAACATGATTTTGAGTGCATAACTTCCTTCCAATTTTTACCACGTTCAAGACATTGATTAATTTGAGACCTATCGATATCAACCTTTGTTGTAATTTATTTTGTTGATTTAATTTGCGTAAGCAAATCCAAGATCGAACGAATCTTTCAAAAGACTTCATTCAAGGATGTTGAATCCTATCTTACTAACAACTTGTTTCCTAGCTTGATCTAGTGACAGTTCTTGTTTGATGAGTTGCAAAAATCAAGCTAAGAGTCAAGTTTTTACTCAAAAGGTCTTTTGAGGGATACGTTCGGTGTTGGGTAAGTTTACCCCATCAAATCTAGTCACGGGCATGTATTTAGATGGATGAGGAACCCATATGCATGAGCATTGACATGATCATTTAGACTATTCGTACGAGCATGAACTTTTAGAACTCTTGTCGAGGTTTCCGGTCATTTCTCAAACTCAATATTCTTCATTTTTCGTAAACTAGGTTTACGAGTATCAAATTCGCGTAACCTTAATGGTTTAGCTGCGAATTCATGAACAATCATCAAGGACATTTCATATAGACTAGGTTTAGTCTACATATCATTAGCATCATTATCATCATATTAGTTCATGCATGGTTTTGCATTTTTCATTAAACGTATAATTTTTCTTATTAAATAAACGCTATCGCGTAATTAATTATTTTGAACACTTGATCCGATACTTCAAAAATTATCCCGATATATTTTATACTCATATTAAGATTATAAAATAATATTATGAGTTTACCGGTGTTTTAAATTTATTTTGTATATAAATTGTTATATTTATATAATTACGGTTTTTTTCTTAAATACTACACGATAATTATTATTTCACTCAAATTTTTCAAGAAATGTATTTTTATAATTTTTATGACTTCAACATATTTTATTTTGACCCGTTAAAATTTATATTTAGCTAACGCTACCTTACAAGCTCAAATATATATCTAAATTACCAACTATGTTTACAAATATACATCTATTCTACACTTAAATACTTATAAAAAAAATACACACTAGCTAAACAAACACACCCTTGTCGACACAAAGGTGAGTCACACCATTAGGATACAAAATATCTACTTAAACTATACTAATATTTATTTTACACTTACAAACATACACACACACAACTAAATATCCAAGGTGAAAATCAAGTTACTCTCTTCCTCTCTTCTCACCTTAGAACCGGCCACCATAGAAGACCAAGAAGGAGATCATAAAAAAATTTCAAGTCAAGTTCATATCAATCTAGGTACACTCTTAAGTAAGGTTTTGAAATAAAAACCTAGGGTGTTTAGGATTAACCTTTGTTCATTTAACCTCATCAAGTTACTAGTAAGCATTTCATGTTCATATTCATCTTTCATATTCATATTATGTTCATTTCATCACGCTTGAGAAAACATGCAAGTCATATTGATGTCTATACCACTTTTATTGTTTTAAGTGTTATAAATATATATTCATCATCCTATAATTACTCCTTGAAACATATCACTTTTGGTGATGTCTAGGAACCCATGACACCCTAAGAAGGTGTATGGTAGGATTAGAATAGCTTCGGCGTTGGTTTGAATTGGTTAGAATAGGTTTTGCGAGAAAAACTCATTTCGACAACTTTATTTAGAAGTCTCGATCATATTTTTAAATTCTGGAATTCTCGACAGTAGTTAAAAATTTTTGGGCTAGATATTTGGAAAATATACTTTAAAAAAAAACGTGGCCGCTTGAACGGGTTAAAACGGAGTTATAACGAAGAAGTTATGCTATTTTCAAGTTAGACGACGAAAACTAAAAAAATCAGAAAATTCAGCATGTTACTTCCACTTTGTACGAGTCAAAAATGAGGCTTAAGCGTTATGAAATGTGTCGACTTATCAAAAATATATTAGTATACTTTAATACGAAGTTAAGGATATAGAATACGTAGAAAACGGACTTGTAACGATTAAATTGCACGCATTAAACAAAGTTGCCGTAACTATATTATATAAGCAAAATTTATATATTTCTATTAGACAAACATTACGGCCACGAAGGACCATGTTGAGGGTCGTTTTTAACATTGATGTATTACTTTTTATAACATGATTTCTTCTAGTAAAAGTAAGTTCGCCTAGCATATTTTCCAAAATGTCCAACCGTTCGTCAAGCGGAGTTGTACGAATAAACTACGGTCACTTAAACTTTGCCGAAACCCTCAAACAATATTTTAGATACAAGTACCCTACTTTACCTATGTTTTTCTCTATGATCGAGACCTTTATGATAAAAACTTAAATGCTAAAACTTTGAGACAATGCTACAAGCTTTCCAAAAACCGTTGAATTTGTTTCCTAACACTCGATGTGCACCATTTTACGACTAGCTTTTCGAGGCCATTTAGTCACTTTCATGAAATTGTCAAATGACATTGTTTTACGACGAAAAGCTATAATTTCATAATAAATCACTAAATGACTATCGTAGGATATCGTTTCAACGTCAATACTTGTAAAGTAATTTATAAATTGCCAAGACGTTATAAGATTATTTTTTCAACGATAAACTTTATTTTCAACAGTGTACAAGTGGTATGGATATCATATAAGTGTGCATGCACGACATTGTTTCATGACTTATATTAGAGCATATCATTCATAATAGGTCGCGGTTTGTTAGCCTCGCTTTTTCTAAAGATAATGTCATTTACGTGAATTGGACTAGATGCGTAGTATACTTTGCCCTTAGGGACTAGTATCGTGTAAGTGGCAAAGTATGAGCCTATAAATACCCCTCATGACTCTCCATGAGGGGTGAGGTGAATCATTTGGTGTATTGTATTGTGTGTGTTTCTTAATAAACCTTGTGTTTTCTCCTCCCTCTCTCTAACTTTCTCTCACTAAGAAGGATGAAGATCTTCATCTTCTTCCACCAACCAAGACCTCCAAACCAGATAAATCTTATACTTTTCGGTCCTGACAATTGGTATAACGAGCCAGGTTGTTGTTTTATTGATTTATGTTGGTTTATACTTGTTTTTGTACTGTTTTTATGCTTAATCTGTGGGTCGGAAATTTTTTTCAGTATATGGTGGAAAACAGTTTATACATGTTTTGGTTATCCTTAGTTTTTGGTCACAAAAAGTCTTAAACTTTCTTGTAAATCTGTCTTGGGTCTATATTGTCCAAACAGGTAACTTTTATACCTTTTGTACCAAATATCTGTGAAACATTTGTGGCCAAACTGTCATCTTCATATGGTCAACATGGTCAAAAAGAAGCATTTTTATGCTTTTCTGGGTTTGTGCTTGAAGATGGACGGAAAAACATGGTTGGAAAATCTCGCCGAAAAGTCAAAGGGTCAAAACCCTCTTTTCTATGCATAAGAAGAATCTACGGTGGAGTTACGCGTGTAGTGAAGTTCTGGCGTAGAAAAAGTTACGCGTGTGCTGCCGCTAAGCCTTGGCTACGCCTATGGCCTCGATATGTTTACGCCAGTATGCTTACGCATAAGCATAACGTTACGCGTGAAGGCCACGCATAAGGTTAAGACCGAAAGTTTACGCATAAGGTTCGAGCAATGAAAAGTTACGCGTAAAAAATTTTTTTACGCTTTAGATCTGAAAAAGGAGATTATGTAGACTAGACCAAGACCACAACATACCATTTACCAAACAAAGACTCGAACTCAGCCAAAACATTATCAGTCCGTGATTATATTGAAACTGAAAACGACAACGAACCATTCACAACAGATCCGAACCAAAACCAACTTATCCTACAACTAGACTCACTTCAATATACCCTCACATGTCACTCCCCAACTCTCAAACAACAAAGAAAAACATTTAAAAATCTCAGATTTGATTCGTTCTTTAATCTTTTCAAGATTTTTCCGGACGAATCATCCTCATCACAGATCCAATATGAAGCTTTGCTTCTTATTTAATATCCGAAATTAAAAGAACGTGTTATAACAACTGTGTCAAACACGTTTCTTCTCATTCGTTCAAAGCACACTCCAAAATTAAAATACATCAACACCTCAACACTTACCCGTGACCAATGATACGGTTCTAAGACTGATGTGGGGTTTATTCGGATTTAATTGGTTATATTTGATGGGAGATAATTTTGTTGATGAGCTGAGATTAGATGGGGTGAGAGGAGAGTGCCTTGGTAGGCGGATGTTTTATCTCAAGTGATGTTTTAGGTTTAGGTTAAAACTGCTCTTTGTCTCGACTACTTATAACCGGTTATGATATGTTGACTTTTGGATCGGGTGATAATTTTTGGACGTGGGCTTCATACATTGGACTTGGACGTTGCAATTAATTCTCACGTGGGCTGATATGTGATCGAAGGAATCAATGGTGGGCTGTGATGGAATGATATCACACGCACATGGGTTGTGTGTTATATTGAACAAATCAAATGATATCCGAATTATTTTTGTGGCTACACATCTTCTTTTTGGACAACATTTGATATTAATCTTGGTATATTTGGTATGGTATTAAATATTTCACGGAGGGATACAATATTCACGGCTTGAACGGTAATTTGAAAAAATTGATCACGGAGTTTTTGTACGGTATTATTGACGAGAAATAGAAGTGATATTTCACGGGTGGACTTCTTTATCTTTGAGACGATGGTTGGTTGGATGCATGTCTCAAGATAACTTGTTGGAGCACATTATGAAATTTGAAAATCTGTTATAATCGGTAAGGAGTTACGTTGTAGTGCTCACACCGTGTAACCATCACTTTAAGGAGTTACGTTGTTGTGCTCAGTGTCACACGAAGTTGTGGATTGTTCAAAAAATTTAGAACAAGCAGCAAGTCACAAGTTGGGATGTTTACTTCCTTTTCAAGTTAGTCGTATCAGGCTATCTCCATATGTGGTCATTACTATTAGCCGGTGAATTCAAAGGAGGTTCGATAAAAGGTTGGTTTGAGAGAAGTATATTGAGAGTATTTATGCAACATATTCTCACGGAATTTTGATCAAGCTATGATGTTAATATTGCATCAAGAAGGTAATACGGCATGTACGCAACATTATGATGATTCCGATAGCTCGCAACCATCAGGAGGGAGAAGTTGGTATTTCATCTTCCGTGATTGGTTTACGAAGGATTTTGCTTAAGAATGAAGAAGGAGAAGTAGTGTGGTGTACATCGGGTTTTACTAACTTGGATGCAATACTAAGTGAGTTATGTTGGCATGATGTTCCCGAACGACAACCATTGTGCTTCAAGAGTTTACTTTCTCCGATGCGTGTCTCAAGATTAAAGACGTGTTGGAAGAGTGTTTTCGTTCGTGAGGAGCAAAAGAAAGAAAAAAGGCTCACTAGTTAGAAGGAGTAATAACCTAACTAGACCGTATGATTGAAGTTCATAGCTACAAGAAGATCATTTGCCGAGGTCATCGGAAGGGAGAACTTCTAGTTTGCCTCAAGATCTAGACTACAGAGACTCGCACTTCAAGAAAGTCAACATTGTTCATTACTATTGTAATTTACTTTGTTTTGTATTTATAGGTCTCATTGTAACCATTCACGTGTGGCGCTATCTTGAGGGAGATTGTTAGCCTCGCTTTTCTAAAGATAACGCATTTACGTGAATTGGACTAGATGCGTAGTATACTTTGCCCTTAGGGACTAGTATCGTGTAAGTGGCAAAGTATGAGCCTATAAATACCCCTCATAACTCTCCATGAGGGTGAGGTGAATCATTTGGTGTATTGTATTGTGTGTGTTTCTTAATAAACCTTGTGTTTTCTCCTCCCTCTCTCTAACTTTCTCTCACTAAGAAGGATGAAGATCTTCATCTTCTTCCACCAACCAAGACCTCCAAACCACATAAATCTTATACTTTTTGGTCCTGACACGGTTAGAGTGTTGCGTCTCATTTCTGTGCATCCACTATGTCATCATAACTATCGCAACAGGTGAGTAATCACATCCCCTTTTTTTTTTTTTTTTTTTTTTTTTTTTTTTTTCTTTTTACTATATTTTGGGGCGAAATGCATGAACCATTCTTGAACTAAATTGATTACTACTTTTATGAACTCGTTTGACTAGAACTTTTGGAACTCGAATCAAACCCTTAAAACTTAATTACGAACCTATGACTTGTTTGAACTTATTGAACCGCACTTGCTATGACCTAAAAGTCTCGCCTTATTGGTGGAGCGTACAAAGACTCCCCTGTTCGGAGCAGTGCAAATTCTCCCATGTTCGGAGTGTTCTTAATTGTATATAATAGTTGTATGATGTACTGTTCGTACATTCGCATTGTTAGTCTCTTATTAGTAGGTAGTATGGATACCGCTATTAGAGGTCGGCCAACCTCTCGCTCACTATGTTACGGACGATATTATTTATTCTAGGGGCTTTGCTCGGCATACATTATTATATACGTGGTACTATATTGTGAACTATTATGACCACTTATACTTGACTACTTGACACGCTATATTTTGTGCAATGGGTTGTGAACACAAAGTTGCAAGTTTTGTATGGGCGGAACTTGAACCGATCGGATTTACAATGCCTTTACTTTGTGGACTATTTCCGATGACCGAAATCTGTTGAATATCTTTTACGAGTTTCTTATTTTACGAAACATGTATACTCACCAACTATTTTCATAGTTGACTCGCTTTTCTCTCATGCATTTCGGTGATCGTTAGTAAGCTTTTCTACCGTGTCTTGCATAATGAAGTTTCACTTGTCACTACAAATCGTTATGTAATAAAACGCAATATTTTGGGATCTAAACTTTGTAATATATTTGCCGATGTCGGC
Organism: Chrysanthemum lavandulifolium; assembly: GCA_022545495.1. Taxonomy (NCBI): domain Eukaryota; kingdom Viridiplantae; phylum Streptophyta; class Magnoliopsida; order Asterales; family Asteraceae; genus Chrysanthemum; species Chrysanthemum lavandulifolium. The sequence continues at coordinate 239,432,866 of CM040238.1, read as the reverse complement.
TAAACCGGTATTGTAATGGTGTACTCTTTCTTTTGAATCTTAACGTTGGTATGTTCTATTATCTTGTGCTTATGTTCCTTTCCGTTACACTCGTGTTTCCGCCCCGTGGTGTGACAAAAATGACAAAACGATAAAACGGATAAAACGGATGAAAACGTAAGAAAGCGGACGAAAACGTAAGAAAGCGACGAAACGTAAAAATTAGACGAAACGTAAGAAAATGAACGAAATGTAAAAAACCGACGAAAACGTAAAAACAGAGTAAAACGTGAAGAAAAGCGAGACGAAACGTAAGAAAATGGACGAAACGTAAGAAAATGGATGAAAACGTAAAAAACAGAGTAAAACGTAAGAAAACGGAAGAAAACGGACAAAACGTATAAAACGGATGAAACGTGAAGAAAGACGAAACGTAAAAACGGATTAAAGCTTAAAAAACAGATGAAAACATAGAAAATGGACGAAACGTAAGAAAAGATTTAAAACGTAAATAAACGTGAGAAACGAACGAAACGGAGTTAAAAGTAAGAAAAGCGAAGAAATGGACGAAAACGTAAGAAATGGATGAAAACGTAAGAAAAGACGAAACGTAAAAAGCGGTAAAACGTAAGAAAACGAAAGAAAACGTGTTAAAGCATACAAAAGCGATAAAAGCGGATGAAAAGCGGATAAAAACGGATGAAAACGTAAGAAAACGGACGAAAACGTAAGAAAACGAACGAAAACGTAAAAAAATAGACGAAAACGTAAGAAAATGAACGAAAATGTAAAAAACTGACGAAAACGTTAAAAAACATAGTAAAACGTAAGTAAAACAGACAAAAACGTAAGAAAATGGACGAAAACGTAAGAAAATGGATGAAAACGTAAAAAGACGAAAACGTAAAAAAAAAAAAAAAAAACCGAGTAAAACGTAAGAAAAGCGGAAGAAAACGTGTTAAAAGCGGACAAAAGCGATAAAAGCGGATGAAAGCGGATAAAAGCGGACGAAAACGTAAAAAAACGGACGAAAACTTAAAAAAACGGAGTAAAGCGTAAAAAAACAGATGAAAACATAAGAAAACAGATGAATACGTAAATAAACGTAAGAAAACGGACGAAAACGTAAAAAAACGGAGTTAAAAGTAAGAAAACGTAAGAAAACGGACGAAAACGTAAGAAAACGGACAAAAAGTGTAAACTACACCGTTCGTCCTTGCACCGTTCGTCCTTATGGTGTTGAAATGACGATTATACCCTCAGGTTAACAAGACTTAACGACCGTTAGTGGGCTCCGTTAGAGGAAGGGACTAATGGCGCATAATGTTTGCCACTTAAGGATGGACGGTGCAACTTTTTTGGTCAAAGGACAAACTCTGCAGTCAACGCAAACCACAGGGACGAACGGTGTAATTTACTCTAAAATTAATGTGGCCATTGGATGATCAATAGTCACACAAAACACACATTTCTTCACTTAAAACACCATATGGTCACACTTATTAACACTTTTGGCCACTTTATGATTAATTGTATGTGACTAAATACCCAAAACAAACATGCTTTGTGTGACTAAATGTTAGAAAAGGCCACACAAACATAAAATTAATTTGGCCATTGGATGAACAATAGTCACACAAAACACACATTTCTTCACTTAAAACACCATATGGTCACACTTATTAACACTTTTGGCCAATTTATGATTAATTGTATGTGATTAAATACCCAAAAGAAACATGTTTTGTGTGACTAAATGTTAGAAAAGGCCACACAAACATAAAATTCAAGTGGCCATTGGATGATCAATAGTCACACAAAACACACATTTCTTCACTTAAAACACCATATGGTCACACTTATTAACACTTTTAGCCACTTTATGGTTAATTGTATGTGACTAAATACCCAAAACAAACATGATTTGTGTGACTAAATGTTAGAAAAGGCCACACAAACATAAAATTCATGTGGCCATTGGATGATCAATAGTCACACAAAATACACGTTTCTTCACTTTAAACACCATATGGTCACACTTATTAACACGTTTGGCCACTTTATGATTAATTGTATATGACTAAATACACAAAACAAACATGCTTTGTGTGACTAAATGTTACAAATGGCCACACAAACATAAAATTCAAGTGGCCATTGGATGATCAATAGTCACACAAAAGACATATTTATTCACCTTAAACAACATATGGTCACACTTTTTGCCACATTATGCTTAATTGTATGTGACTAAATACCCAAAAAAAACATGCTTTGTGTGACTATACAGTGTTTATGGTCACTAATACCGATTAATCCAACAAAATTTGTACCTAATTAGTCACACATGTTACGGTTTTGGTTACTCTTTTGCAATAGAGACTAAAAAAAAGTCAAACACGTGACCATAGAGTACCTATGGTCGCGCGACCTTTAGTCACACACCGAAAAAATCATGTGTGACTATATGTATATCGTCACACATATTCGGTGTGGCCAAATCCACTTTTTGTTCTAGTGTTACTCTGGTAAGTCTTGTGGGTACAAGAGGTAGGCGGCGTGCGACAATTACATTACAAGTGCAATTCTTAGATTTATGAGACTTATGGCACTAGAGTACAAGCTGCTAGTGTCATGCATGTTTTGTCTCATCCTATGCCTCGGGATCAAGGATCTCACCTGCTTGACTCGATTAAGTAGTCCAATTAGAGAACATGTGTAAATAACTCTAGGTCCTACGCCAGAATAAACACCTTGGGTTGCACCACTCGCGTCCTCACGAAAAGCAAAAGGCAAGTGCAAGTGTTCTCAAACTTGGATGGCATAGACTTAAATTTCAAATAGGGTATCACATAATTTTGATAAAACATGTATCAAAAATTGTGTACAAAGAAGCATGCAAACATCTTAAGTAACACAAGTTTGCAAAAAAAAAAAAAAAAAAAAAAAAAAAAAAAAAAAAAAATCAACTTATTTAGGTGTACTAATATCACGGGAAAAGAATGGTCAAGAACCCTATATTGTACTCTACATGAGTCAAAAGACCCAAGTTCTTCCAATAATTCCCACAAATGCCGAAACATGTAGTGGGGCGGGAAAAGACCATGCAAAACCCTAGATCTTGGTGTTAACCAAAAGATCATTAATAAGAGCACAAAACTTTAGGTATCTTATAGTTAAAGTTTATTAAATCAAACGATATCCATCATGCTATATCTTGGTAGCTTCGAGTAATGATCCACACCCTCAATAGCATGATGCAACCCACGATTTAATTAAAAACAAGTTTCAATATAAGCAATTAGTCTGTTTTTATTTCCAAAATCAAAAACATATATGTAAACAAGTCACAAGGAATAAAACATATAAGCAATTAAAACAGACAGAAGAAAGGGTAGAGTTGAAGACATACTCTAATGGAAAACAGTAACAAGTAATGCTCCAAAACTCAAGAATGAGTCTTCCCCAATTGGAGAATCTAAGGCTCCCACAAGGCTAGGTACCAAGTGGACCACATACGTCATAGATCATGACTGCGTAAGCCTTAAGATTTGAAAAAAGAAAAAGAAGAACCCATATTACAATATCTTTAAATTTTTCCAAACCTCTTTTATTAACCATTAATATTACAATATCTTTTAATGCTCTAGAAGAACAATCAAAACAAGAAGCCGCATAATGGTGCTCAGGGCAAGAATCGTGGCAATGGCAAGGCTAAGCTTGCTTATGCCCCCAAGGCCAAGATTCCCCCTCCACCTAAAAAGGAGCATCCTGCTAAGGACACTGAGTGTCATCATTTTCATCAGATTGGACATTGGAGGAGGAATTGTCCTACCTATTTAGCCGAGTTGATGCAGAAGAAGTGCAATGTGGGTAGAAATGGTAGCACATCAGGTATCTTCGTCATAGAAATTTATACTTTTCCTCGTAAATCTTGGGTATATGACACTGGTTGTGGTACTCACATATGTAATACTACTCAGGGTCTCAGGGGAAGTAGGAAACTGAAGCCCGGAGCTTTAAGCCTGTACGTGGGGAATGGAAACCGTGCAGCCGTTGAAGCTATAGGAACTTTTGATTTGTCACTTCCTAGTGGTTTAATAGTAAAAGATCCAAGCGTAACTTGGACTCTACATTCTTGTGGCATTGCCGACTTGGGCACATTAACAAGAAACGCATTGAGAAGCTGCAACACGATGGGCTTCTTAAATAAATTGACCTTGAGTCTTTTGATAAGTGTGAATCTTGTGTGTCTGGGAAGATGGCGAAAAAGCCTTTTTCGCATAAAACGGAGAAAGCTACAGATCTGCTTGGACTCATACATACTGATGTATGTGGCACTTTTAGAACTGTGTCAAAACAAGGATACAGCTATATCTTAACTTTCACTGACGACTTTAGTCGATATGGTTATGTTTACCTGCTTAAACATAAACATGAAGTTTTTGAAACTTTCAAAATATTTCAAAGTGAAGTTGAAAATCAACTTCGAAAGACCATAAAGGCTTTACGGTCTGACCGTGGAGGCGAATATATGAGTCAAGAGTTCATTGATCATCTTAAGAAGTGTAGGATTGTCTCACAACTCTCTTATCCACGTACACCACAACATAATGGTGTATCTGAGAGAAGAATCGAACCACCTTGACATGGTAAGATCTATGATGAGTCAAACAACTCTACCAATGTCCTTTTGGGATTATGCTCTTGAGTCTGCTGTACGCATTCTCAATATGGTTCCATCAAAGAAGGTTGAAAAGACACCATATGAACTATGGCATGGGAAAGTCCCTAATCTATCTTACTTAAAGGTCTGGGGTTGTGAGGCATTCGTGAAACGTGATACACCTGACAAACTTGAACCAAGATCTATTAAGTGTATCTTTGTAGGATACCCAAAGGAAACAATGGGTTACTACTTCTACTATCCACCTGAGCACATGGTATTTGTTGCTAGGCTTGCTTAATTTTTTGAGAATCGTCTCATCTCACAAGAGGCAAGTGGGAGGATCGTAGAACTAGATGAAATTCAAGAAGATACTCATCCTTTTGAAAATACTAGCCAACTTCCTGAGATGGTTGAACATGAAAGTGTTGAACCAGAAAGTAAAGTCATTCTTGTTCGTAGGTCCTCAAGGACAATACGTGCACCTGATCGAATGTGTTTATATGTCGATTCAGAGGAGCATGAGTTAGGGGATCTTAATGAGCCTGCAAACTATAAAGCTGCATTAGCAGATCGTAAATCTAAAAAATGGCTTAAGGCTATGAACGAGGAAATGAAATCCATGAGAGAAAATGAAGTCTCGATTGAAGTTGACCTCCCTCCTAACGCTAAAACCGTTGGTAGCAAGTGGCTCTTCAAAAAGAAAACTGACATAGATGGAAAGGTACACACCTATAAAGCTCATCTTGTGGCAAAAGGTTATACTCAAACCTACGGTGTAGATTATGATGAAACCTTCTCGCCTGTCGCAGACATAAAAGCTATTAGGATTCTTTTGGCCATAGCGCAGTACTATGACTATGAGATTTGGCAAATGGATGTCAAACGCCTTCTTAAATGGTCACTTAACCGAAGAGGTTTACATGGACCAACTCAAGGATTTGTCAATCTCGATTTCCTAACCGTGTATGCAAGCTACAACGATCCATTTATGGATTAAAGCAAGCATCTAGGCAATGGAATAAAAGGTTTGATGAGGAGATCAAGAAGTATGGTTTCACTCAAAACCTTGATGAGCCATGTGTATACCGTAAGGCTAGTGGGAGTAATGTAGCATTCCTAATCTTACATGTTGATGACATATTGATCATGGGAAACAACATTCCAATGTTACAAGCTATTAAAGCCTATCTTTGAAATTGTTTTTCTATAAAGGATTTAGGTGAAGCTGCATATATTCTAGGAATCAAGATCTACAGAGATAGATCTAAGCGGTTGATTGGACTTTGTCAAAGTGTATACATTAAGAAAATCTTGAAAGATTTAACATGGCGAATTCCAAACGTGGAACTACCCCAATGCAAGTAAAACTTGAGTTGAGAAAATCTCAAGGACCCTCAACACCTGTAGAGGTGGAACGCATGAAGAGGATTCCTTATGCCTCGGCTGTAGGATCCATCATGTATGCGGTGAGGTGCACTAGACCTGATGTTGCGTTCGCTTAGAACTTAACAAGTCGATTTCAAGTAGATCCAGGTGAGTGTCACTAGTCTGCTGTGAAGAACATACTGAAGTATCTCAGATATACTAAAGATATGTTTCTTTTTTACAGTGGAGACCCAAACAGAGCTCGAGTTACTGTATATCGATGATCTTGGGTGGCAGACCGACAAGGATGACACCAAGTCGCAAACCGGATACATTTTCGTTCTAAATGGAGGCGTTGTAGTGCGGAAGAGTGCCAAGCAAAGCATCACTGCGATGTCTTCTCACAGGTTGAATACTTCTTTGCTTGTGTTTAATGGAAGCTATTTGGATAAGGAAGTTTATTGATGAGCTTGGAGTAATCCCCACTAATAAAGAACCTATGGAAATGCTATGTGACAACACTGGAGCATTAACCATTGCCAACGAGCCTGGAGCTCAGAAAGGCGCCAAGCATTACAAAAGGAAGGTTCACTATCTCCGTGAGGTTATCGCAGATAATGAAGTAGTACTTAACAAAGTTCACACAAATGACAACTTATCTGATCCGTTTACTAAGGCGTTGCCTTTAAACAATCATGTTGAGCATGCTAGTGGTATTTGACTTCGTTCAGTTAGTAGTCTCATGTAAATCTATTTTGATTTTTGTATTTGGATAATGGGATATGTAAAACATTTATTATTTTGATGATTAATATACGTGGTACTTGAGTTATTCATTCATATATTAATTGTGTCCTATATTTGCATGTTTAATCCTTAAGTAATTTATTACTTTAAATTGTCCATTGTCGATCAATGATATGGGAGTATCGTTGAATTAAGGCAAATGTGAGAGATTGGTTATATTCTATGAATACTAAGGATGTGTTCGCCAAACTCACATGTTATCCACGTGCTATGGATATTGGATTTACCCAAACCTACGAGTCATCACTTGCATGTGTGGATCTTTCTTCTTGACTAGAGTCAAACGATATCCTTAACAAGGTGGTTATAAAGGCTATTCTCAGAAGTTGGTTGAAGCGCATGAATGACACGTGTAGTCAAAATATAATTTGTTCCTCCACTTGTCTTCTAGAGTATGATACTACTGGGCCTCTCGCGGAATTAATCAGATGTTTGCGTGGCCATGCCCAAAGTGTAAATCAAGATGATACTTGTTTTACGTTTGGTAATCTTGATTAATTTATAAAACGAGAACCAGAATAGTTGAACAATATGGAATGACTTTGATCCATATCCATAGTTCAACAAGTATCTGAAACAAAAGGATAATTTAAAATTGTAAAGAATTTACCTAGTTGTTTTATGAAACCACACTCATGTATTTCTGGTAGCAATGCGGTGTTGCTAGACGCTTAGCATTGTTAGTATATATTATTGTTTATGACGATCGCAAGTGGGAGCTGTTGGTTATGCGTACGTCAAATCAATAGTTATACGGCTAGAAATTACGTAAACCTATCGGGCACACACGTATATACTTAGAGAACGTTTTAGTTAATGTAATTATTATATTAGATATATTAATTATATTAAGTAATGTTCTGAAATTATTTAATGGTCGATAGTTAATCGTTAGGCGCTTATTTTGACTAACGGGCTAAATTAATTATATGTAATGGACTAATAATTAATCAAAGCTCACATGAGCCCTGTGAACTCTTTTAGATATGGTCAATCGAATATTCATAAATGTGGAGATGATTTCTTTGTCAAACTTGTACAAAAAGAATATTCATAAATGTTGTGATGATTTCTTTGTCGAAGCTTGTACAGAATATATATAATTTATATTAGTGGAAATGCTTTTTGCCAAACAAAAACCACTGAGATTAATATATATAATTTATATTAGTGGAAATGCTTTTTGCCAAACAAAAACCACTAAGATTAATATATATAATTTATATTAGTGGAAATGCTTTTTGCCAAACTTGTATTGAAAGCTTAGACTTTAATAATGCATTGGCTCTTTATAAAAACAACTGAGATTAATATATAAAGTCAACGTTGCTTTCTAAAATCAACACACAAAAACCAATCGGCTGTTCCGAATTTTTGAGTATTCGATCCTATTTAATCAAGAAACAAAACCAAGTGTTATTTGTATTTTATTCATAAACAAGCACTAGCATCCTAACGTTCTTGCTAGACGTGTAGTGTGTGCATTTGATAGAGATCAACTCATTATAGTTGATTTGGTGTTTCGTGGTGCAAGATCATCCGATGTTTATCTATTTTTCAAGAGATTCGAGGTTAGTATTTTATGTGTTTTAATTATATGTTTTAATTCATAACATTAAATATAAATTTATCCGCTGCGTACTCGTGGTATTGATGGTTTAATCAATATGAATTACTACAGTGGCATCACGAGCCATCTCGTTTGGTGTTATGGGTTACACATAGAGTCGCTTGCTACGCTAATTAAACACATATATTAATTGTTATGCCAATAACATGTTTTATTGTCATTTAATTAAATTTTGATCTTGTTTAATATTAATGGTTAATAAAAGAGGTTAGGAAAACTTAAAAGATATTGTAATATGGATTCTTCTTTTTCTTTTTCCGAATCTTAAGGCTTACGCGGTCATGATCTATGACGTATGTGGTCCACTTGGTACCTAGCCTTGTGGGAGCCTTAGATTCTCCAATTGGGGAAGACTCATTCTTGAGTTTTGGAGCATTACTTGTTACTGTTTTCCATTAGAGTATGTCTTCACCTCTACCCTTTCTTCTGTCTGTTTTAATTGCTTATATGTTTTATTCCTTGTGACTTGTTTACATATATGTTTTTGATTTTGGAAATAAAAACAGACTAATTGCTTATATTGAAACTTGTTTTTAATTAAATCGTGGGTTCCATCATGCTATTGAGGGTGTGGATCATTACTCGAAGCTACCAGGATATAGCATGATGGATATCGTTTGATTTAATAAACTTTAACTATAAGATACCTAAAGTTTTATGCTCTTATTAATGATCTTTTGGTTAACACCAAGATCTAGGGTTTTGCATGGTATTTTCCCGCCCCACTACAGTTTCGGCATTTGTAGGAATTATTGGAAGAACGTGGGTCTTATGACTCATGTAGAGTACAATATAGAGTTCTTGACCATTCTTTGCCCATGATATTAGTACACCTAAATAAGTTGATTTTTTTTTTTTTTTTTTTTTTTTTTTTTTTTTTTTTGCAAACTTGTGTTACGAAGATGTTTGCATGCTTCTTTGTACACAAATTTTGATGCATTTTTTTATCAAAAATTATGTGATACCCTATTTGAAATTTAAGTCTATGCCATCCAAGTTTGAGAACACTTGCACTTGCCTTTTTCTTTTCGTGGGACGCGAGTGAATTGCAACCTAAGGTGTTTATTCTCTGGCGTAGGACCTAGAGTTATTTACACATGTTCTCTAAATGGACGACTTAATCGAGTCAAGCGGGTGAGATCCTTGATCCCGAGGCATAGGATGAGACAAAACATGCATGACACTAGCGACTTGTACTCTAGTGCCATAAGTCTCATAAATCTAAGAATTGCACTTGTAATGTAATTGTCGCGCCGCCTACCTCTTGTACCCACAAGACTTACCAGAGTAGTAAGCACTACCGTGATGAGTGGAGTTCAAGAGGATCTTAGTCTTTTAGTAAATTAATTGTTTTACTTATTAAACATGGGTAGTTAATTTGTAAAAGAATTAATTATCGAAAATACTAAAATCTTGAACTTTGTTTTATTGTAGATGACAGTAAATCAAGCCGTCATCAATTCGATCTTCAGGTCTTTCCTTGAAAAGGAAAAACTTACTGGATCTAACTTTCTAGACTGGTATCAGAATTTGAGGATCGTCCTCACAGCCGAGGATAAGTTAACCTATGTGGAGCATCCCATACCGCCACTCCTGTTCCTCCAACTCCCGATCGGCGGGTTCCTGCCGATGTCCTTCTCTTCACGCCCAATGGGTTAAAGCATCCAAGGACATAGGTCATCTTATGCTCATAAGCATGACTCGAACTTCAAAAGAATCGGAGCACTTTGATGCATATAACATGCTTAAGGAATTGAAGACCATGTTTGCTAAGCAAGCGAGCAGAACTCCTTGAGATGTCAGGTGCTTTTCATGCATGTAAGCATGAGGAGGGTCAATCTATTAGCACCTATGTTCTGAAAATGAAGGGCTATCTAGATCGACTGGAACGCCTTGGTCACCCCATGTCATCTGGCCTTGCAGTGAGCATGATTGATTCGCTCCGAACGGTCTATCTTTTATTAGTCAACCACTTGTGAATGGTCAACCATAAAAGTCAAACAGCTTGAGAACGCAATGCAATTATCTAGGAGAGTTTAGTGTTTCCTCGGGTCGTTAAGTCCCAACAGTCAGACGATTGAATAGCTAAACGCGTAGTGATCGGGTGATATTGAACAGGAAAGGGGTTATGATTGATTACACTAAGGAAATTAAATCTAATAAAGACTTTGAAGTCCTTCTAATTCTATATTTAAAATCGTTTAACGATTAAAACCTAAAACGCGTACGTTTACATAATTTTACATTTATTTTTAAACTAAAAATGATATTTGAAAACTATTTAAGAATTAAAACTAATTTCTAGGATTTTTCTTGATTTATTTTGAATTAAAAACTAATTTTAAACATTTAAAATATAGCTTAAAATGCTAAAAATTAGGAAAAGATGCAAGCAAATTACAAAACTATTTTTTTAAAAATCTAAAATAACTAAAAAGAATTTTCGAAACTGGAATCACATTTTTCTGAATTTTTCTCTATTTATTACGAATTTAATACTATTTAAAACTAATTAAAATGCTAGAAAATATATTTTAACTAAGAAAATTCTGGAAAAATACATTTTTTGGCTTTTTATATTTTTCTTAATCTAGGAAAAATGAAAAATTATTTTTTTGAACTTTTTCTGATTTATTTGCAATAAAAGCTAATTAAAAAGTACTTAAAAACTATTTTAAATGGGAAAAATAGAAAATAGTACTGAAAAATTATGAAAATTTCAGGAAAAATCTAAAATAATATTCTTAATCTAGGAAAAATAAGAAAACCTATGCTATTGTGCAAGAATCAAGTTCTGTAGTGAAAAGTGCTTATAAATAAGCACTTTTAATAAACTAATGGCCTCAAAAGTACACCAAATGATCACAACAGCTAGAGTATGCTAAAACTACTTAAAATTGTCCAATATCAACTATTCTAAACCTCTAAGATGCAAGCTAAACCGAATTGACTTATTTGATTTTTGAAAGCAAATCTACCAACCTACTAACTTTAAGCTATTGCTACGAAACATCCAATGAGCCACACTAAAAACCGGATAATGAGAACTTGAGATTACCAAGCAAAGAGAAACTGCACCAATTTTCGGGACCTAACTAGCTAAACGAGACCGTGCAAAGTTCAATATGCCTGCTCACAATCACTATATGTTTGATTGTGAGCAGGAAAACAAATGCTTTGGACAGACTTATTTAGAGCCGATAGAAAATTCTAAAATTCCACAAAATGATATTTGAAAACTTGACCAACTGAAGTTGTTTATCCCAAAATTTCAGCAATTTTGAACCAGAATTGAATCCATGAAAAATCAACAAAGTTTTGCAAAAATCACTTTTTCCACTTTTGACTTTTGTTATAAATAAGCACTTAAAAATAAGCTAGAAGCCTCAAAACACTTCAAAAAGCTACCACAACCTAAAAATAACCTAAAATATCTGAGATTAAGCTACTGCAACTGATTTGAACCTAATAAGCACAAGATTAAAGCATTTGAGCACAAATTCAATTTCAAGTCTACTTTGCCAAACGGCCCTACTGGTCCTACTTTGAGCACTGATTCAGCAGGTGTAGAAAAATCTTAAAAATAAACTAAAAATAGCTTAGTTAACACAAGCTGGAAATCTATTTATTCCCAAAAGCTCAAAGGCTCAAACTTAAAAACAAGCTCATAAAAATTCCACAAAGATCTGTCATTTTGAAACTGTTGTGCTTTTTGACTTTTTTGAAAAACTTGAAAGGTTGACTTATATGAACTTTGATCACTTCTAATTGACTGATTATGTTATATTAGACTATAATGAGACTGATTTAAGCTATTTTAACAACTAATGAAAGGTTTTGATGAGTTTTTGAAATTAAAATTATGGCAGTGAGCTAAAAATTGGAGATAAGAGGTGATTTTGACTTTTAATCAAATGAGGATTGGTTTTTATGACTAAATTAACCTATTTAAACCTAAAGTGACATGTACGAACTAGAAATATCAACAAAAACATCCTCTGAGTCCACAAACTCAGCAAATCCAAACAACCCCATATAAGATTGATTTTTGGTTCTTTAAGGCAAATGAGGACCAAGGCTTTTGAAACTGCTTTTTATCAACTTGTTATGAGTTAATAAGCTTAAATGAACACAGAAACACTAGCTTAAACTACAATTACCCTAGATTCTATTTTATGCTATTATGACAGTCAATACAAAATTTTTAAGAAAAATGAGAACTAATTAACAAGTCTACAATATTAAGCTTCAATACAACCAAGATATACCTAATAAGCTAGAAGAACAAAAATAAGCGAGAGAACAAGCGGTTGAACAAGAAAATCACAAAAATAAGAAAAATTCTTACAAAATGCCATCCAAGTGAAAACCATGAACTAGAGACCAAGGACCATCCTACTACCTCCCATGAGGTTCTAAACCAGCCATCCAATATTCAACACTCACTGACTTTCTTGTTTCTTTTCCTTGATTTTGATTTTTCAACTATTTATCCTTTTTTTTTGTATTTTGAGTTTCTTAAATTAAATTGCTTCAAATGGCTTGAAAGATTGAGAAAGCTTATGAATGAGCTTGAATGAGCTTAAAAAAACACTGAACAATAACTTTTAACAACTATAATTGGATTTGAGATTTTCAAGTAAAAATACATAAATAGAATTAAGCAAATGGAACTTTGATTAACTGGTTGAAAATGGTTTCTAGTACACTGAAAATGCTAAGGATACAACTTAGAAGCTTAAAAATACATTGGAAATTTGGAAATTAACTAATATGATATTGAAAATAACTAAAATCTACATATCTTCACGACTTCTTCTTCCTTGATATATATTGACTCGAGGCTTCCCACTAGGTCTCGGGTCATTTCCACTTTAAATCCTCGCCATTGGTGCTCAAAGCAGATCTAGCCATCAAAATGGATTTTGGCGCCAAAAGGTGTTAACTTTGGATTGAGTAGGTTTGAAGCAATTAATGCTTCTTGGGAGGTTGTGGAGGTGGAGGGACAAGCATGGAGTAGGGTGGCCGGGTTGGTGCTACTTTTCGAGCAAGTGGCAATGGAGGAACTGGTTTGGCGGGTTTTGGTGGGAAAAGAAAGAAGGAGACGGTCAACTGTGTTTGACCGTTTTTATTAATAGGAGATGGGGTTCAAAAAAGGGGGTCATAGGGGTTTTTGGACTGGCTCAAGGGTCAAGGTTCGGGGGGTTTGTTGGGAATTACGGTAACTGCTGAAGTTACTACTGGATCTGCTGAAGTAATGACCGAACGGTTTCTGCCGAAGAAGGAAAGGATTCTACCGAAGTTATACTTCAGCTGAAGTGACAATGCAGATCGTGATTCTGCTGAAAGTGCTTATCCACGTAGGAGAGATAAAGCACAGTAGGTAGGCCGTATGTAGGAAAAAGTCAGCGCCGTATGTATAGGTTGGCGCCGTATAATATAGAGCTTAAGCAGAATAAACAAAATGATGAGTGAAACAATATGATTAGTTGCATGCTTGTCTAGATGCATGCATTATTTGTGTTTGTATTAGGAGCATACGTTAAAAATGCTCGTGAGTGATTAGATGGTTTTCTTGCCTATAAAAGGAACCATAAGAGTATGTAATAGATAAGCTTTTCTCAAGTATTTCAAGTATTGTAAAACATCTGAAACATAGAGTTTCAATAATCAAAAGATCCATAGAGGATCAAAGAGTTCTTAGTTATTATAACTTGTATTTACTTTCCGCTACAATACAAAGTTGTAGAGATCTTCTATTAGTTTGATGGGGTCAATAATTTGATTTCCATATTCTTGTCGTGGTATGATATAAACACTTTGACTGTGTTCGTAACCCATGAGGGTTTTGATTGGTTGACGTGGGGAAAAGGGTTACCTGATTGGCTGACAGGATTTTTATTCATTTCTGCTGAAATTCAATGTGGGGTGATGTATGATTGTTATGGTGTGGATCATTAATTTGATTGGTCTATTGGGTTATCACTTGGGTTACAAAGTGTAGAGGTCTATCACATGAGATCACACGTGTAGTCAATTTTTTTTTCCTCTCCGCCGTTGCTGCTGAAGGTTTACGTAAGGTTAAACAAAATTTTGGTCCCCACTATTTTATTGTTTCTGCTGAAGTTCATAAGGTTGTTCTTTGAATTTCTTCGCTACATTCAGCTCTGTGCAATCTTTTCTCCTCAACATGGCAGAATTTGATAATAATAGGGATGATGTTATATTTCCTTATTTGATGGATGATGAGTACGAAGTCTGGGCTAAAAAGATGGAACACTGGATCATGAATAATGATATGAATGTCTGGAAGGTGATCCAAAATGGCAACAGTTTAAAAAGGGTTGGACGTGATCGTGATGGTAACTTCATTATTCGTCCTCCATCGACTGCGGATGAACACATGGCTGTGCAAAGAGAGTCAAAGGCCAGAACTATCTTGCTTAAATCTATTCCTGCTGATCATGTAGCAGATTTTCGCCATATGGATGATGGAAGTCTTATATGGAATGCTCTCAAAGCAAGGTATGGTGAAAAGGCTGATTTCAAGAAGATGAGCAAAGAAGTTGATGCTGAAGGTTATGCTGAAGGATTTGCTTGTCCGCCAATTGCTTTCATGGGAATCTCTCAGGTACATACTTGTGATTATAGTTGTAAGGAGAGATATAATGAACTTAAAGAAGCTTATGATACTATGAAACCTAGATACAATGAATGCTATGTTGAAAAAGAAGCCTGTAAACAAGCGTTAAAAACATTAGAAAGGCAAAAGGTATGGTTTCAAAAGAATCAAATAGCCTATGAAGAAAAGATAAAACACTTAGAGTTTGATCTAAAAGTTGCTAACAATTACTTAAAATTGTCTGAGAAAGCAAAGGCTGATGCTTTGTCTGAGAACCTAGAGCTTAAAGAGAAACTAGCTGAAGAAATCACTAGGCATAAACAATGGTTAATTTCAGGTGACAATCTAGCTAGAGAAATCTATAACAGTCAATCAGTGACCTCTGGATTAGGATTAGGTTTTCAAAAGTATGTAGGATTGGAAGCTAGGAATGATGGTCGTAAATCCACACCAGCAGGGTTAGCTAACTTTGTAAAAGAAGGTGAAATGCATGCTGTCCCTGGACCTATTAGAGGTGAATTTATGCCCATTGACCTAACCACCACTGTTGACTTTGATGGATCACACCATTTATATGGCAAAAAGTCAAGTGACTTGCCAGACCTTAGTGGACAAACTAATGACTCTGTCTCTTGTTCTGAAAGTGACAAGTCGTCAGATTTAAAGTCCACTGACTATACCTCATGTGATTCAAGTGAAAAGTCTGACTCACCTAGGCATACACCCAAGACTACACCCAAGTCCAAAGTAGCTGATGATGAGCCCAAAACAAAGCCAGTTACTTATTCTGTTAAACACAAGTTTGCTTCTAGTTCTGTTTCTAATAAGTATAAATGTGATAAACAAAGTTGTGTTATGACTAAGCCTTTTAAGAAGAAATCTTGTTTTGTGTGTGGTAGTAAACTCCATCTTATTATAGACTGTGATTATCATGAGAAAAGATGGGTGTTTCTTACGCCATAAGACTTCTAGACCCACATGGACTAATGTTGCTAGTATTCCTCCATTTGTTCCCAAAGCGGCACATGTGAGAGTAGGTAAACCGGTTCCTCTTGGTAAACCAAAGGTGTATGCATCTGTTTCACGACAGGCTTATAGGCCTTTCCGGTTCCCTCGGTGGAGGATATTCTTCACCGATGACTCTTTGGTTGGTGGAGCAGAAGGCTAGGCTTATGCCCTTTAGACCTAAAAGTTCTTATTTTCAACATATACACCTTATGTATCTCATATGAATATGGCACATGTTGGAGATAGAAGGCAAATCTATTGTTAAGCCATCAATAGGATGTTTTTGGAAAACTCAAAGGAAAGGTTCATTCGGGTACCCAAGAACAATAATCTTTGTCGGTGCATTGATTGAGGGAGGCATAAGCCTAAGGGAGGCTTATAGTTGTATTGTTTTGTATTCTAACCATTTTGCGGATGTTGGATCCTCATCCCGAGGGAGGCTTAGTGTTTCTACCGACACTACAATTGTCTTTGGTTTCATTTGTTGTGATGGTATCTTGTATGTTTTGGTATTTTTATACTTTCTTAGTTAAAAAAAAAAAAAAAAAAAAAAAAAAAAACTAACCCGTCTGTTTCGGTTTCTTTTCTTGATTGCGGGTTTTGGTGTTGGTTAATTACCACACCTAATGGTTTTCATCTCACCATGTCTTTCTGACACAAGAGTTGGCTAGCCCACAAGATTATGGCTTGTGGTAAAGGCTGCGGAAATCCAAAAATGGTAATCAACTCACCATGATGATGACGGCATTCCATCAAAGAGTTGGCTAGTCCTGAGCAAACGGCTCCAGGTAAAGACATGTCAAATCCGTTTATATGGTTGCTGTTTTGCCAATAAATCAGATGGTTACCAGTGTACCATGGTTTTCGAACTTAAACATTTGGCTACTCCAGTAGTAATGGCTATTGGTAAAGAGACATCAAACCCATTAATTTCAATGATTCACCTCTCACAGGAGTTAACACACCTGGAAGTGATGAGAATAGTATGAAACTTATATGTTTTGATGTACATGATGTCATATGTTGCTGCAAAGATCTGGTGTATCACAGTTCAATCATCATAGAGATGTTCTTCTTCTGAATCTTTATCACAGTTTAAATGAGACAACATTATGTCATTTGTTGCTGCAAAGCCCTTGAGTTTCAAAGTTTGGTCATCATAGAGATGAAATTGTCTTTGGGTCTTTGCTACTGATGTTCAAGTACAATCCTCTAGTTCTGAAGTGTTAAAGATTGTTGGGAAGGATTGTTGGGAAATTTTTTGTCATTTGTTGGTACAATCCTCTAGTTATGAACTTTTTAAAGATCTGGAACTTAAATGATACAATCCTCTTGGATTCTACAATCAGTCTCATTTAAATTCTAGTTTAGGGGAGGATTGTTGGGAATTTAGTGAAACAGTGATTCTGCTGATCGAGAAACAATGGATTCTGTTGAAGAAGAGTTTCTGCTGAAGTACTATAAATATACAAAGTAGGAACTATCTTTGAAGTTATTCTCTCAAGTAGTGGAGATATAGGTCTCTCAAATCATGAAGCCATGAATTTCTGCGAAGGTAGTGGATTCTATTTGAAGTGATAGATCACCGAAGTGGTATAGCGAACATAGTGATTCTGCCGATAGTGTGAATCCACGTAAGAAAGCGGTGCGATATTTAATATTAGCCCACCTTTATTATTGTACTGCCCAAGGTAGCATGGGCATGTGTATGGGAAAAACAAATGCTTAGTTGCATGTTTGTCTAGGTGCATGAGTAGTCTATATGTGTTTGCATTTATTTATTTACATGCTTGTTCTTTTCCCAAGAAAGGGAATAGTGTTCCTTGTCTATAAAAGGAACTTAGGTCTATTGTATTGAGACAATTTTTCATAAAAACATTCAAGAAAAACCTCTATAGAGAGGGTGTAAAGATCCATAGAGGATCATTGTTTTTATAAGAAAAACCTTGTTGGTAACTTTGATTGTGTTCTTATTATTCCGCTGTGCATGTTCAATCATTGTTACTATACACTCTAGTTGAGTCCGGATTTTGTGTTCAACAATTGTTGGGAATTACGGTAACTGCTGAAGTTACTACTGGATCTGCTGAAGTAATGACCGAACGGTTTCTGCCGAAGAAGGAAAGGATTCTTCTGAAGTTATACTTCAGCTGAAGTGACAATGCAGATCGTGATTCTGCTGAAAGTGCTTATCCACGTAGGAGAGATAAAGCACAGTAGGTAGGTGTATGTAGGAAAAAGTCAGCGCCGTATGTATAGGTTGGCGCCGTATAATATAGAGCTTAAGCAGAATAAACAAAATGATGAGTGAAACAATATGATTAGTTGCATGCTTGTCTAGATGCATCGTTATTTGTGTTTGTATTAGAGCATACGTTAAAAATGCTCGTGAGTGATTAGATGGTTTTCTTGCCTATAAAAGGAACCATAAGAGTATGTAATAGATAAGCTTTTCTCAAGTATTTCAAGTATTGTAAAACATCTGAAACATAGAGTTTCAATAATCAAAAGATCCATAGAGGATCAAAGAGTTCTTAGTTATTATAACTTGTATTTACTTTCCGCTACAATACAAAGTTGTAGAGATCTTCTATTAGTTTGCTTGTGATTACATAGGCAACACTAACGATCTCCGAGTGCTTAAGATCTATCAAGGTCTTTGTGTTCAACAAGTGGTATCAGAGCCTCGGGAAAGTCTCTATGATACTAAGAACCATTCATACCCTCATAAAACCAAACATACTCTCACCATGCCTGGATCCGATAATGAAACTGAAGTCACCAATACAAACAACACCAACACCACTTCCATGCAACAGCTTAGTCTTTCAAACAGTAACGGTAAATTTCCTTATTTGAAAAGGGAAGAATATGATCTTTGGACTATGAAGATGGAAAACTGGATTTCCAATATTGATTGGAATTTGTGGGAGGTGGTGAAGAAAGGAAACAGTTTGAAGAAAATGATTCCAGACAGGATGGAAGTTTATCATGGCTCCTCCCAAAAGCTACCGAAGAAGTCTTGGCTATCACGGAGAGAGCATAAAGTAAAACTATTCTCTTCAAGCCATACCGAAGATCATCTGTGATTTTCACCATATGGATGATGCAAAGGACATATGGATGGCTCTCAAAGCAAGGTTCGGTGGAAATGAAGAATCAAAAGAATGAGGAAGTCCATCTTTGAGACAACAATTTCGGGACTTTAATATCTCGGAAGAAGAGGTATCCACAAGGGATACGACAGTTCTATAGGATTTTGAGTCACTAAACCACCGAATGCAAACCCGATAATGATGATTTGCAACTCAAAGTTCCTTGATCTTTACCTCCATCATGGTTACATGTAAGTATTGCTCTCAAGGCTAAAGGAGGTTGGACATGCTTACCTTTGATGAGTCAGTATAACAGACTCGTAACCCTTGAACTCGATGTCGAACTCCCTACCGTACATCTTCTTCTAGCCATGCGACTTTTGTTGGGACATCTCACTCCAACATGATGGTGCAAGCTCCTAGTTCCAACTATTTTCCATCATCTCCGAGCTCCAACTACTTTCCATCATCATCTTGTGCTCCCACTCCACCACATAACACTCGTCCCACTCCACCATGTTCTCAAACTAGGTCTAGTAGTGTGATGGAGGATGTTCTTCATTCTTTTGTTGCTGATTATGACACTCAAGCAGATCTTGTATATGAAGACTTTGATCAGTTGGACCCACTTGAAATGGAGGAGATGAAACGAAAATGCGGTGGCATTCTTGTCGATGGACATCAAAAGGTTTGAAGAGAAGTCCGGTAGGAAGTTTGCTTTCAAGGAAAGGAACCACCGCTTTGACAGGAGGAAAGTCAAATGTTTCACTTGCCACCGGATGGGGCATTTCTCAAGGAATGCAAGGACGGAAAGAGTGGAGATGGAGCTAACTACATTTCCTATCGTAATAAACAATGAGGAGGTCGAGCTTGACTCTTCTTCTTACCATGGATGAGCAGGTCAACTGGATCGCTCATGAACCCGTAAATGAGGAAGCTCATGATAATTGATAAGCTTGGATTGCTTGCAAGGTGTACTTCGGATGAAAGGCATGATCAGTTTGCCTTGATGGGACTATCTCGTGCACAACTCGTATATTTGGTTTGTAGTCTAAGATACAATGAACTTAAAGAAGAATATGATGCTATGAAACCTAAGTTTGATGAATGCTTTGTTGAAAATGAAGCTCATAAACTAGCATTAAAAACAATGAAAGACAAAAGTATGGTTTCAAAAGAATCAAATAGCTTATGAAGAAAAGATAAAGGTGTTACAGTTTGATCTAGAAGTTGCAAATAATTACTTAAAGTTGTATGAGAAAGCAAAGGATGCTGCTTTGTCTGAGAACCTAGAGCTTAAAGAAAAACTAGCTGAGGAAATAGCTAGGCATAAACAATGGTTAATTTCGGTGACAATCTAGCTAGAGAATCTATAACACCCAATCAAGAACCTCGGCTTAGGTTTAGGTTTTCAAAAGTATGTAGGTTAGAAGCTAGGAATGATGGCGAAATCTACACCGGCAGGTTAGCTAACTTTGTAAAAGAAGGTGATTTGCATGTCGTCCCTGGACCTATTAGAGGTGAATTCATGCCTCTTGACACGACCATTCTTCATGACTTTGATGGATCACACCATTTATATGGCAAAAGTCAAGTGACTTACTGGACCTTAGTAGCAAATCTCTCGACTGCCTCTCTTGTTCTACAAGTGACGAGTCATCGACCTAAAGTCCACCGACTATGCCTCATGTGATTCAAGTGAGAAGTCTAACTCACCTAAGCACACACCCATGACCACACCTAAGTCCATAGTAGCTGATGATGAGCTCAAAACAAAGCCAGTTGCTTATTCTATTAAACACAATTTTGCTTCTACTGCTTTCGATAAGTTTATGTGTAATAAACAAAGTTGTGTTAAGGATAAGTCGTTTAAGAAGAAATCTTGTTTTGTGTGTGGTAGTAAACTCCATCTTATTAAAGACCGTGATTATCATGAGAAAAGGATGGGTGTTTCCTCCGCCATAAGACTTCTAGACCCACATGGACTAATGTTGCTAGTATTCCTCCATTTATTCCCAAAGCAAAGACATGTGAGAGCGGGTAAACCAGGTTCCTCTTGGTAAACCAAAGGTGTATGCATCTTTTCTGGCGACAGGCTTCATAGGCCTTTTCAGTTCCTCCGGTGGAGGATATTCTTCACTAGTGACTACTGGTTGGTGGAACAGTAAGGCAAGGCTTATGCCCTTTAGACCTAAAAGTTCTTATTTTCAGTCATATACACCTTATGTATCTCATATAAATATGGCACATGTTGGAGTTAGAAGGGCAACTGCTGTTAAGCCATCAATAGGGCGGTTTTGGAAAACTCAAAGGAAAGATTCATTCTGGGTACCCAAGAACAATAGTCTTTGTCCGGTGCATTGATTGAGGGGAGGCATAAGCCTAAGGGGGCTTATAGTTGTAATTTTTGTATTCTAACCATTTTGCAAATGTTGATCCTCATAAGCCTAAGGGAGGCTTATAGTTGTAATTTTTGTATTCTAACCATTTTTGGGTCGTTGGATCCTCATACGCCTAAGGGAGGCTTAATGTTTCATGACACTACAAGCGCCTTTGGTTCCTGCTTCGCTTGATGGTATATTTTACATGTTTTGATTATTCCTTCTTAATCTTAGTTAAAAAAAAAAAAAAAAAAAAAAAAAAACCTCTAACCTACTTGTGTTCAGTTTCTTCTCAAACTTGCAGGTTTTAGTGTTGGTTAATTACCACACCTAATGGTCTTCATCTCACCATGTCTTTCTGACACAAGAGTTGGCTAGCCCACAAGATTATGGCTTGTGGTAAAGGCTGCGGAAATCCATAAATGGTAATTAACTCTCCCGATGTACCTTGTGTATGTCAAAGAGTTGACTAGTCCAAAGGGTACAGCTTTGGTAAAGACACATCAAATCTGTTGATAGCTGTAATGGTTTGCTCAAAATCATAGGGTATGCAACCACCCATGCTTCATTCTTTGAGGGTTGTATGGTCATCAATTCACCATGGTCTATTCCTTTTGGAATCCAAGAATTGGCTAGCCCACATGTATATGGCATGTGGTAAAGGCAATCAATCCATATTTGGTGCTCAATTCACCAATGCTAAGAATTGACTAGTCTCGAGCAAACGGCTACGGTGTAAAGACAAATCAAATCCGTTTATATGGTTGCCGGTTTGCCAATAAATCGATGGTTATCAATGTACCATGTTTTTCGAACTCAAACATATGGCTACTCCGGAGTAATGGCTATTGGTAAAGAGACATCAAACCCATTATTTTCAATGATTCACCTCTCACAGGAGTTAACACACCTGGAAGTGATGAGAATAGTATGAAACTTATATGTTTTGATGTACATGATGTCATATGTTGCTGCAAAGATCTGGCGTATCACAGTTCAGTCATCATAGAGATGTTCCTCTTCTGAATCTTTGTTGCTGATGTTCGAACACAATCCTCAATACTTTTAAAGTTCTATCAAGGAAACTGGAACTTAACCTTGTCAAATTCCAGTTTAGGGGAGGATTGTTGGGAATTACGGTAATCACTTGAAGTTACTATCGGATCTCGTCAAGTAATGACCGAACGGTTTCGCCAAGAAGAAAGGATTCTCTGGGTTATACTTCATTGAAGTGACAATGAAGATCGTGATTACACCGAAAGTGCTTATCCACGAGGGAGAGATAAAGCACGAGGTAGGCCGTATGTAGGAAAAAGTCGGTACCGTATGTATAGGTTGGCGCCAGATAATATAGAGCTTAAGCAGAATAAACAAAATGATGAGTGAAACAATATGATTAGTTGCATGCTTGTCTAGATGCATGCGTTATTTGTGTTTGTATTAGGAGCATACGTTAAAAATGCTCGTGAGTGATTAGATGGTTTTCTTGCCTATAAAAGGAACCATAAGAGTATGTAATAGATAAGCTTTTCTCAAGTATTTCAACTATTGTAAAACATCTAAAACATAGAGTTTCAATAATCAAAAGATCCATAGAGGATCAAAGAGTTCTTAGTTATTATAACTTGTATTTACTTTCCGCTACAATACAAAGTTGTAGAGATCTTCTATTAGTTTGCTTGTGATTACATAGGCAACACTAACGATCTCCGAGTGCTTAAGATCTATCAAGGTCTTTGTGTTCAACAGGGTTCAAGGTTCAAGTTAGGTGTGGGTTGGGCTTGCATTGGGCCAGCAGTGTTTGTATTTGGATTTATTATTTTGGGTTTGGGCTATTAATAAAAAAAGGATCCGTTTGGCTTAGTAGTTATCACAAGGACCAATTGTGTAATTTCTGAATTCTCAAGGACCGAACCTGCCAATTTTTCAAAGTTATTCCAAGGGTCTACCTTGCCAATTTTCATTAGTACAAGGACCATAAAAGATAATTTTCCATTTTTAAACTTCCAAGGACTATTTTGCCAATTTTGAAACTTAAAGGACCAAACTTGTAAATTCTCCAAACTTTTACCCAAGGATCATTTTGATAAATTTTGATTTTGAAAGGACTTGTTGGTCGATTCGCTCCCGAGCAGGTCAAGTTTTATCACTCAACCGACCACTCATGAATGGCCGTAGTAACAAACTTAAAACAGTCCGGAAACGAATGCAATGAAGATCCGAGAGTATAGTGTTTCCCAGTCGTTATGTCCCAATGAATATGCGAAGAATCACCAAACGAATAGTGATCGGAGATTTGAATGGAAAAAAGGATTGTGATTATTATAACTACGTAAATAGCCTATGATTACAAAGGCTTAAATGCAAATTAAAGAAAATTAAAAAGATAAAAATATTAAATAAACGCTATCACTATTTGCAAAATGATGTTTTGATTTTTCTTTATAAAACTTGAATTTAAAACTACGTTACGTCTTAAAGAAAATGAGAAACTAAAGCAGATTAATTCTAAAATATGAAAATGATATTTTTACAAACCTAATGATAAAAGAAAATTTTTAGAAAAAGAAAATTATTTTTATAACTATTTAATTAATTATTATTAATTAAAACTATTTTAACTATTTAATAATAACCTAAAATACAAGAAAATATAAAATAAAGCTAGAAAAATGAAATTATGACTTGGAAAATCTAAAATAACAAAAGAGAATTTTCAAAACTATTTTTGTATTTTTCTAATTATTTTCTATTTTCTATGAATTAAAACTATTTAAAACTACTTAAATTGCTTAAAAATACAAATTTAACTAAGAAAATCTAGAAAATATTTTTTGACTTTTATATTTATCTTAACTTAAGAAAAATGAAAACTTATTTTTTGAACCTTTTCGAATTATTTGTTTTAAATGCTAATTAAAAATGCTTAAAACTAATTAAAATGAAGAAAAATACCAAATGCACCTAGAAAAATCTGAAAAATTCAAGGTAAGTCTAAAATAATATTAGGAATCTAATAAAATATAAAACAGGGGTTATGTGTGAGAAAATGCAATCTGCTACGATAAGTGCTTATAATTAAGCACTCAAAATAAGCTACAAGCCACAAATAAGCACCAACTGATTACAGAAGCTACAATATACTAAAAGTACTCAAAATAAACTAATAACAACTGTCCTAAACCTCTAAAACACTTACTACCATGATTTGATGATTTTGAGCTTATGTGCTAAAACAGGTTTAAGGGACCTACTTTGAGCTTAAGCACAAGCTACAAAATAAGCTAAAAATGAAAACCAAGTGCTGGAACTTAAACTAGACCGGGTGGGAACTTGTAAACCAAATATCGACCTAGGCACACTCTTATGAGCTCAGGCAACCTCAGATAAAAACTCACATGCACACTCGCTTATCTTGAGCTTGTGCACGGGGAAGTAAGGCCCAAAAGACAAGCTCATTTGGAGCTTTTAGAAATTTGATAAAAATCTATAAAAATGCTAATAAGAAATGAGACCAGCTGAAGTTTATGAACCCACAATTTCACTTAGATTGGCTCAGAAATGAGCTCATGAAAAATCCTTTCAGTTGGGCTCAAAACAGGTTTTTCAATTTTTTGACTTTTGATACAATTTTGCAAAGTTTGACTTTATTGAACTTTGAATCCAATTTGAGGACTGATATTGAAGTATTATGATGAAATGACACTTCTGCAAACTATGTCTATGTATTCTAAACACAAATCAAGATTTTGATTTTGCAAAATCACAATGATTAAGTCAGTTGAGACAGTTGAAGTGGAATTTTGACTTTGGTGACTTGCAGATGCAATTTTATGACAGAGATGAGTCAAAAGAAGCTACACAAGCTTAGTACATCAAGAATTAACCACTGCACTATCCTTAACCACAGTTTAAGCAGTAAATCCAAACACCATTTTATTAACTGATTTGAAACTTAAATGAGCTAATCCACTACACTAGTATATATTATTGATTAAACTGATTTTAACTAGCCTAATTACTACTGAATAAGCAAGTTTAAACTACTTATGACCTCAAATACAGATTAATTAAAGAAACTTGAAGAATTAACTTACTTTTGGTCCTTAGCCACAATGGCTTGAAACCTGTGAACCAATGAACCACTAGCCTATAAAAATCAACCCATTGAACTTAGAATCAACCCAAAACCAACATTGCATCATCCCATGTCCATTTCATACCCATTTGCTTCCTCAATTGACTTTCATTGACCAAAAACCAAAATGGCATGAAACTTAAATGTAAGCTTATAAAAAGCTATAACAAGCTTATATGAGCTTGTTTGAGCTTAGAAATAAGTTACTAAGAGCTTGTACTTAAGAGTTGGAAACTGCAAATTTCAACAGTGGCACAAAAATATGAAATTGTAACATAAGCTTGAATTGATATTTAAAAAGAGTTGCAATACATTGAAATACTCTAATTTGTTACAAAGAAACTTGAAAATACAACTGAAAATCTTTTTAAGACTAAGAATTTAAAATACGACATACATTTTAGAAATTAAACTAAGTGCCACCTCTCTTCTCTTTCTTCTTGATTTATTTATACCCAAACTATTTCTCTCACTACTCTGAGCATTTCCCAACTTTAAGCTTGACCATTGGATGTCTGGAAACTATCTTGGCCGTTTATGCATTTTGGCGCCAAAATGAGTTAACAGCTGGGGGGAGGTTGAGCGTTAGGATGAAGAAGCTTTTAATGCTTCTTGGCTTGGTGTGTTTGGAGTGATAAGGGTGGGTAGTGATGATGGAGAAAGGGCAGAAGTTGCAGGTGTAGGGGTGATGATGGAGATGGTATCCCGTGAGCGGGTTTATTATTTAAAACTTGGGCGGGTTTGTTTATTTAAACCGGGTAAAAGGGTTGGGTTGGATGGGTAACGGGTTGGACCGGGTAATATGGGATTGGGCTTGGGTTTTAGTTATAGGATTTGGGCTTAGGATTAGTTTTAAATCCATTTGAGCCTATAGGGACTAAAACTGCCAAACTAAAAATTTCAGGGGCCACGAATGTAAATTCTACAATTGTAATCCAAGGGTAGGTTTTGACAATCTTTGAAAATTCCAAGGATCAAACTGCAAATCTCTAATATTCCGTGGACCAAATCAGAATTTATGAAGTTGTAGGATCGAACTTGAAATTTCTCAAAACTTTTGATATTTTTCACCAAAGGACTAATTTTGACAACTTATGATTTTAAAAGGACCTTTGGTGATTTTTCTTTGAAATTAAGTGCTCGTGGACTATTTCGACAAATTTTGAAACTGGGGACTGAATCGCCAATTATGCAAACTTAGCTCATTTTCATCCGATTTTGAACATTTTGCATCCGAAACATATAAAATGCAATTTTGAGATATTTTCAGATTTTGATGCATTCGAGCATTTTAAACGTTTTGCGCTCAGATTAACCAAAATGATGAGTATTTACACACTCATCAATCCCCACACTAAACTATTGCTAGTCCCTAGCAATCTTTTGAGAAAAACTTAATGGATTTGAATCTCTTTACCAAAAGCCATTACTTACGAGTAGCCAAATGTTTCGGTTCAAGTAAGAACTATGGTACACCGATAACCATGTGATTTTGAGCAAACCACCGACTTCCAACGGATTTGATTTGTCTTTACCGTGCCGTTTGCTCGGACTAGCCAACTCTTAGATAAATTATCAATATTATCTTTGGTGAGCCGATTACCAATTATGGTTTTTCCATCGCCTTTACCACAAGCCATAAACTTGCGGGCTAGCCAACTCTTCACTAATTAAAGATATGGTGAAATGAATACCATACAATTTTGGGCAAATTGCAAGCCGTCAACGGATTTGAGATATCTTTACCAAGAGTCGTTTGCTCTGGATTAGCCAATCCTTTTGTTTATTAGACAAAGCGGATCGATAACCAAATGAGTAAGTGAAAACACTTACTCAAAAAAAATTAGCCAAAAACGGGGAATTAGGCGGTATAATTACAATATAAAATTACGAATTCCCCCACACTAGAAATGAATATTGCCCTCAATATTCAAAGTACCGATGGTTATTCAAACCGAGAACGTAAAAGGGAAATACTACGGCCATTATTTAGAAAGATTTTTTTTTTTTTTTTTTTTTTTTTTTTTTTGAAACTTATATATATACACATGTGGGCAACCCCCCACAGGGTGGTAGAAAGATAGAAAGAAGTCGAAATATGGGTGAAAACCCATATGGCATGCTCTTGTTTTTGATTCCCGAGTCGCTAGCTTGACTCGATCCCCATTCATTGGTTCATGGGAAAGTTTGTAGATCCGGACAACCACGGGAGGAATTGTTGGGAATTACGGTAAACTACTGGAACTCGAAGATACTCTGGATCTCGCGATAGGAAATGTAGTTAGCTCCATCTCCACTCTTCCCTGTCTTTGCATTCCTTGAGAAATGCCCCATCGGTGGCAAGTGAAACACTTGACTTTCCTCCGTCAAAGCGGGTCGGTTCCTTCCCTTGAAAGCAAACTTCCTTCCGGACTTCTCTTCAAACCTTTTGATATCCACCGACAAAGAATGCCACTGCATTTTTAGTTTCATCTCCTCCATTTCAAGTGGGTCCAATTGATCAAAGTCTTCATATACAAGATACTGTTGAGTATCATAATCAGCAACAAAAGAATGAAGAACATCCTCCATCACACTACTAGACTTAGTTTGAGAACATGGTGGAGTGGGACGAGTGTTATGTGGTGGAGTGGGAGCACAAGATGATGATGGAAAGTAGTTGGAACTAGGAGATGATGGAAAGTAGTTGGAATTAGGAGCTTGTACCATCATGTTGGAATGAGATGTCCCAACAAAAGTCGCATGGTCGAAGAAGATGTACGGTATGGAGTTCGACATCGTGTTCAAGAGTTCGAGTCTGCTAGTACATTTCATCAAAGGTGAGCATGTCCAACCCACCTTTAGCCTTGAGGGCTATACTTACATGTAACCATGATGGAGGCAAGGATCGAAGGAACTTTGAGTTGCAATCATCATTATCGTTTTGCATTCTCACTGGTTTAGGCGACTCAAAATCCTATGGAACTGTCGTATCCTTGTGGATACCTTCTTCTTCGGAGATATTAAAGTCTTGAAATTGTTGCCTCAAAGATGGACTTTCTCATTCTTTTCGATTCTTCATTTCCACCGAACCTTGCTTTGAGAGCCATCCATATGTCTTTTGCATCATCCATATGGTGAAAATCACATAGGTGATCTTTAGGAATGGCTTGAAGCAAAATAGTTTTTACTTAGTGCTCTCTCTGCATAGCCAGCACTTCTTCAGCAGTTTTAGGAGGAGCCATGATAAACTTCCCATCCCTGTCTGGAATCATTTTCTTTAAACTGTTTCCTTTCTTCACCACCTCCCACAGATTCCAATCAATATTGGAAATCCAGTTTTCCATCTTCATAGTCCAAAGATCATATTCTTCCCTTTTCAAATAAGGAAATTTACCATTACTGTTTGAAAGACTAAGTTGTTTCATGGAAGTGGTGTTGGTGTTGTTTGTGTTGGTGACTTCAGTTTCATTATCGGATCCAGGCATGGTGAGTGTATGTTTGGTTGTATGATGGTATGAATGGTTCTTAGTATCGTAGAGACTTTCCCGAGGCTCTGATACCACTTGTTAAACACAAAGACCTTGATAGATCTTAAGCACTCAGAGATCGTTAGTGTTGCCTATGTAATCACAAGGAAACTAATAGAAGATCTCTACAACTCGCATTTTTATAGCGGAAAGTAAATACAAGTTATAATAACTAAGAACTCTTTGATCCTCTATGGATCTTTTTATTATCGAAACTCTATGTTTCTGATGTTTTACAAGACTTGAAAGACTTGACTGAAAACTCTATCTATTACATACTATCATGGTTCCTTTTATAGGCAAGAAACCATCAAATCACTCATGAGCATTTTTAACGTATGCTCCTAATACAAACATAAAGAACGCATGCATCTAGTCAAGCATGCAACTAATCATATTGTTTTACTCATCATATTGTTTATTCTGAGTAAGCTCTATATTATACGGCGCCAACCTATACATACGGCGCTGACTTTTCCTACATACGACCTACATACTGTGCTTATCTCTCCTACGTGGATAAGCACTTTCAGCAGAATCACGATCTGCATTATCACTTCAGCTGAAGTATAACCCGGCGAATCCATTCCTTCTTCACGAAACTTTTCGCCATTACTTGAAAGCAGATCCAGAGTATCTTCGCTAGCCCCAGAGTTTACCGTAATTCCCAACAGAATGTCCTCTCAAAATAATGCTTCAACCGATGACCATTCACTTTAAAGTTTGGACCATCGGGTTGAGATAACTCAATGGTTCCATATGGAAATACTTTAGTGATGGTAAATGGTCCGCACCAGTAGGATTTTAATTTTCCCGAGAAAATCTTCAATCTTGAGTTGAAAAGAAGGACTCGATCACCGACGTTGAAAACGCGGTTTTGATTTTTGAGTCATGAATCTTCTTTGTCTTTTTTTGTAGATCAAAGAGTTCTCGTATGCTTGATCACGGAGTTCATTTAATTCATTCATTTGAACTTTCCGGTGATCACCACCGTCTGAATGTCAAAGTTGGCATGTTTCAAGGCCCAGATGCCTTGTGCTCAAGCTCAACCGGCAGATGACATGCCTTCCGTACACTAGCTTGTATGGAGTGCACCCGATGGGTGTTTTATAAGTCGCACGGAAGGCCCAGTCGTCATCTAGCTTATCCGACCAAGAGGCACGGTTTTCGCCAACCGTCCTCTCAAGAATTCTTTAATCCCCTGTTGGAAACTTCCACTTGCCCACTTGTTTGGGGTGGTGCGCATGAGAGACGGTGAGTTACACCATACTTCGCATGAATCTATCAAATTGGTCATTGCAAATGCACTACGATCCACGATTATAGCTCGTGGAGTTCCAAACCTAGCAAATAGGATTTTAAGAATTTCACAACAACTCGGCATCGTTGGTAGGTAAAGCTTTCGCTCAACCCATTTTGACAAATAGTCAACGGCCACGAGTATGTACTTATTACCGCGAGAAGAAGGAAATGGCCCCATAAAGTCAATGCCCCATATGTCAAAATCTCACACACTTGAATGGCGTTTGCGGCATTTCATTTCTTTAATGAGATATTCCGTGACGCTGACAAGCGTCACGAGTTTTGACAAATTCATGGGCATCCTTGTAAATTGTGGGCCAATAGAATCCGGAATCAATAGCTTCCCGACCATATACACATCGCTCGATGACTTGATCCGCAAATTTTAAAAAGTAGGGTCGTCCCGAGTAATGTTTCACATCTTTAAAGAATTTGTTTTTCCGTTGGGACGACATACCTTTCACCACAAAGTTACCCGCATGGTAATTTGCAAAGTCAAGAAACCATGGGGTAGAAGAGTCTCCACGAAAAGAAACCACATTGAGTGTTTCGAGAGGAAATGTTTCATTTATTTCCTTTTTCTCAAACACATCTTGGTGAGGGTTTTCTAGACGGACAGATGATCGTGACCTGTGTTCTCGCTCCTTTTTATCACGTATAATGATATCAAATTCTTGCAGGAGGAGAACCCAACGGAGCAATCTCGGCTTTGCATCTTGTTTTGCAAAGAGATATTTGAGAGCCGAGTGATCCGTATACACCACGCATTTGGTCAAGATTAGGTATGGTCGAAACTTCTCAAACGCATACACCACGGGTAGTAGCTCTTTTCCGTAGTGGTGTAATGGGTTTGAGCTTCATCATAGTTTTGCTTGCGTAGTGGATAGGTGAAAATGTTTGGTTTTCGTTGCCCCAAGACCGCACCGATAGCAAAATCACTTGCATCGCACATGAGCTCAAAGGGTAAATCCCAGTCGGGGGCAACTAGAATGGGTGCTTCCGTAAGCTTTTTCTTTAGTGTTTCAAAAGCTTCGATGCACTCAAGAGAAAAGATAAAAGGAGCATCTTTTTCAAGAAGATGGGTCATAGGCCGAGCAATTTTAGAGAAATCTTGTATGAATGCGATAAAACCCGGCATGACCTAGAAAACTCCTAATACCTTTGACGGTAGTAGGATGAGGTAATTTAGCAATAACATCAACTTTTGCTCTATCTACCTCAATCCCATTTTTGGAAATCTTATGGCCAAGGACTATGCCTTCTTTGACCATAAAGTGGCTCTTCTCCCAATTTAGACAGAGATTGGTGTCTTCACACCGCTTTTAACATTTTATCTAAATGGGAGAGACATGTCTGAAATGAGTCCCCAATGACCGAGAAGTCATCCATAAACACCTCCATTGTTTCCGATCATGTCATGGAAAATTGCCATCATACATCGTTGGAACGTGCGTGAGCATTGCATAAGCCAAAAGGCATACGTCTCGTAGGCAAAAGTTCCGTATGGGCAGGTGAATGTGGTCTTTTCTTGATCCAAATGGATCGATGGGGATCCGAAAGTAGCCCAAGAAACCATCAAGGAAACAATAGTATTCGTTCCTCGCTAATCTCTCAAGCATCCGGTCCATGAAGGGTGAGGAAAATGGTCTTTACGGGTGGCTTCGTTTAACTTGCGATAGTCAATACACACACGCCATCCCGTAACCAATCGAGTTAGAATTAACTTGTTTTCTTCATTTGTGACAACAAGAATGCCACCCTTTTAGGAACGCAATGAATGGGGTGACCCAAGGACTATCGAGAGATCGGGTAAATTAAACCGCATCAAGAAGTTTGAGAACCTCTTGTTTGATAACCTCATGAATCTTAGGATTCACCCTTCTCGATGTTGGAATGTTGGTTTGAAGTCATCCTCCATTAAGATTTTGTGAGTAAAAACTCGTGGTTGATACCCTTAATGTCGGAGATTTTCCAAGCAATTGCTTGCTTGTGTGACTTCAAGACCTTTATGAGAGCATTTTCTCCTCCTCGCTTAAGTCTTTAGCAATTATGACGGGTAATTTATCATCACCTCCAAGAATGCATACTCGAGATGAGGAGGTAGGTCCTTAAGTTCAACCTCGGAAATTCATCGGTAGATGTTTGTCTTGATTTGATTTCCTCAATCGTGATTTCTTTCGGAGGAGTGAAGGTAAAGGATCTTCATTTAACAATTGCTCAAGATAAAGAATATCCCCTCCGAATCATAAACACCATCAATTCCAGTGGAATTGATTCATCGATAACAAGAAATTCATCGATCTCTTCCGGAAGAAGTCACCTCCCTCAAACGGAGTGAGAGGGGAAGAGTCGGCAATGATTGGTTGAGAAGATGTGGTGGAACCTCCACTCACGCATTATGAAGATAACCAAGAAACTCTTGAGAGTACTCCTCGAAGCAATATCAATTAAATCAACTCGATTAATTGATTCAAGATTACAATTTGAGGAGTACCTTGAAGTTTGATCAAGGTTAAAGGTAACATCTTCATTACCCACACGTAAAGTGATTTCTTGCTCAAATACATCAATGAGAGCACGGCCCGTTCTCGTGAATCCTCTTCCAACAATGAGGGAACCCGAGGGTCGGCATCGAAATCAACAACCACAAAGTCACCGGAAAATGGAACTTTCCTACTTTCACAAATACATCCTCGGCGATGCCAAGAGGACGCGATATAGAACGATCTCGCAAGCTCAAGAGTCTTGCGGTAGGAATAAGTTCCTAAGAGAAAGTTTCTTCCACATCGAATAAGGCATCGATTGATGCTTGCACCAAGATCGGCAAGAGCAAAGCATTCAATCATCCGGGAAAAACTCAACGGAGAAGAAATTTTCCGGGATCTCCAAGCTTCTGAAGCTTCTTTATGAAACTAGCCGAGCAATTCTCGCTCAAAGGAGTTTTGGCCATTTCAAACACTTTTCCTTGTTGCTCAACATGTGTTTGAGAGTAGATGCAAACTTGGGCATCAACATGATAGCATCCGTAGCTTATGTCAAAATGAAGTTCTTGGAAAATTTGAAATAATTTTTCCATTTGATGATTGGCTTTTTCATGAGCTTTGCTCATGTAAACGTGAGGGTAAGGAATAGAAGTTTTGGATTTGGGGTCACCAACCGGAGGTTCAAAACAACCTGTGTTTGGTTTTGGGACAACCCGAGGATGGACATTCTTTGGTACTTCCGTTATTAGTAGGAAGTTCCTTGTCCTTTAATCGCCTCGGGTTCGCTTTCCACTACCTTAGGGAGGGAAGAAGAAGAGGTAGTAGGAATAGCGGGTCCATCATAAGAAGCACCACTTCGGTTGTGATCGCCTTTGCATCGCCTCGGATTAGCGATCGTGTTGCTAGGTAAAGTACCGAGCCCGAGGGTCGATCATTTAAAGACTTCTTAATGTTAGAAATCGGCTAACCAACAACCTATTCATTTCCTCTTGGGATTTCATGAATTGTTTCAACAACTCATCGATGATTACATGATAAAATTCGCGAGAATTCCCCACGCAAGAAATGAATATTGCCCTAAATATTCAAAGTACCGTGGTTATGCCGAAACATAGAACGTAAAGGAAATACTACTACCATTATTTTGTGATTTTTTTTTGGATGAAAACTTATATACAACAATGGGGCAATTCCCCACACTAGGGTGGTAGAAAGTAGAAAGAAGTCGAAATATGGGTGAAAACCCATATGGTTTGCTATTGTTTTTGATTCCCGAGTCGCTAGCTTGACTCGATCCCGCATTCATTGGTTCATGGGAAAGTTTGTAGATCCGGGACAACCACGGTGGGAATGTTCTCTCCAAAATAGTGCTTCAATCGATGACCATTCACTTTAAAATTTGGACCATCGGGTTGAGATAACTCAATGGTTCCATAAGGAAATACTTTAGTGATGGTGAATGGTCCGCACCGGTAGGATTTTAGTTTTCCGAGAAAATCTTCAATCTTGAATTGAAAAGAAGGACTCAATCACCGACGCTGAAAACGCGGTTCTTGATTTTGGAGTCATGAATCTTCTTTGTCTTTTCTTTGTAGATCAAAGAGTTCTCGTATGCTTGATCACGGGTTCATTTAATTCATTCATTTGAACTTTCCGTGATCACCACCGTCTCAATATCGAAGTTGGCATCTTTCAAGGCCCAAGATGCTTTGTGCTCAAGCTCAATCGGTAGATGATACGCCTTTCCGTACACTAGCTTGTATAGAGTACACCCGATGGGTGTTTTATAAATCGCACGGAAGGCCCAGAGCGTCATCTAGCTTATCCGACCAAGAGGCACGGTTTTCGCCATCGTCCTCTCCGAATTCTTTTAATCCTCGGTTGGAAACTTCCACTTGCCCACTTGTTTGGGGTGGTACGCAGAGAGACGGTGAGTTACACCATACTTTTGCATGACTCTATCAAACCGGTCATTGCAGAAATGCGCACCACGATCATCGATTATAGCTCGTGGAGTTCCAAACCTAGCAAAAGAGATTTTAAGAATTTCACAACAACTCGGGCATCGTTGGTAGGCAAAGCTTTCGCTTCAACCCATTTTGACAAATAGTCAACGGCCACGAGTATGTATTTATTTCCTCGAGATGAAGGAAATGGCCCCATAAAGTCAATGCCCGGATGTCAAAAATCTCACACACTTGAATGGCGCTTTGCGGCATTTCATTTCTTTGTGAGATATTACGTTGACAAGCGCCACGTGTTTTGACAAATTCGTGGGCATCCTTGTAAATCGTGGGCCAATAAAATCCGGAATCAAACACCTTCTTGGCAAGTGTAATTGGGGCTATGATGTCCCCAAGAGGTCCGTAATGGCAAGCCTTGAGAATGTCATTGGCTTCGACCATACACACATCGCTCGATGACTTGATCCGCGTAATTTTGAATAAGTAGGGTCGTCCCAAAAGTAATGTTTTACATCTTTAAAGAATTTGTTTTTCTTTGGGACGACATCCTTTCACCACAAAGTTACCCGCATTATAATTTGCAAAGTCAAAAACCATGGGGTAGAAGAGTCTCCACGAAAAGAAACCACATTGAGTGTTTCGAGAGGAAATGTTTCGTTTATTTCCTTTTCTCGAACACATCCCGGTGAGGGTTTTCTAGACGGACGAGATGATTATCGGCCAGTTCTCGGCTCCTTTTTATCGCGTATAATGATATCAAATTCTTGCAGAGGAGAACCCAACGGAGCAATCTCGCTTTGCATCTTGTTTTGCAAAGAGATATTTGAGAGCCGAGTGATCCGTATACACCACGCATTTGGTCAAGATTAGGTATGGTCGAAACTTCTCAAACGCATACACCACGGTAGTAGCTCTTTTCCGTAGTGGTGTAATGGGTTTGAGCTTCATCATAGTCTTACTCGCGTAGTGGATAGGCTGAAAATGCTTGGTTTTACGTTGCCCGTGACCGCACCGATAGCAAAATCACTTGCATCGCACATGAGTTCAAAGGGTAAATCCCGATCGGGGCAACGAGAATGGGTGCTTCCGTAGCTTTTTCTTTAATGTTTCAAAAGCTCGATGCACTCGGTGAGAAGATAAAAGGAGCATCCTTCTCAAGGAGATGAGTCATAGGCGAGCGATTTTAGAAAACTCTTGTATGAATCTGCGATAAAACCGCATGACCTAAAAACTCCTAATACCTTTGACGGTAGTAGGATGAGGCAATTTAGCAATGATATCCACTTTCGCTTTGTCAACCTCAATCCTGTTTTTGAAATCTTATGGCCTAGGACAATTCCTTCCTTGACCATAAAATGGCTCTTTTCCGCTTAGACAAAGATTGGTGTCTTCACACCGCTTGAGCATTTTTTCTAAATGGGAGAGATATGTTTGAAATGAGTCCCCAATGACCGAAGTCATCCATAAACACCTCCATTGTTTCCCGATCATGTCGTGGAAAATTGCCATCATACATCGTTGGAACGTGCTGGGAGCGTTACATAGGCCAAAAGGCATACGTCTGTAGGCAAAAGTTCCGTATGGGCGGTAAATGTGGTCTTTCTTGATCCTGTGGATCAATGGGGATCTGAAAATACCCCAAGAAACCATCTAGGAAACAATAGTATTCGCCCCGCTAATCTCTCAAGCATTTGGTCCATGAAGGGTAGAGGAAAATGGTCTTTACGGTGGCTTCGCTTAACTTGCGATGGTCAATACACACGCCATCCCGTAACCAATCGAGTTGGAATTAACTCGCTTTTCTTCATTTGTGACAACAGTTATGCCACCCTTTTTGGAACACGTGGATGGACCGACCCAAGGACTATCGAGAGATCGGGTAAATTAAACCGCATTAAGAAGTTTGAGAACCTCCTGCTTGATAACCTCATGGATTTTGGATTTACTCGTCTTTGTTGTTGAACTGCGGCTTGAAGTCATCCTCCATCAAGATTTTGTAAGTACAAAACTCGTGGTTGATACCCTTAATGTCGGAGAGTTTCCAAGCAATTGCTTGCTTGTGTGACTTCAAGACCTTTATCGAGCGATCTTTTCATCTTTACTCAAATCTCGAGCAATAATGACGGTAATTTATCATCACCCTCAAGAAATGCATACTCGAGATGAGGTGGTAAGTCCTCAAGTTCAACCTCGTGAAATTCTTCGCTTTTCTCAACCGACTTGACTTCCTTGTTATGAAGCTCAACGGGAGGGAGTGGAGGAGAAGTGTCTTGATTTAACAACTTCTCAAGAAGAAGAATATCTCCCTCCAGATTAATCTCATTGTTATTAACCCCATCTGGAATTGAATCACTAGTGTGGGGGATTGATGATGGATCATCATTGAGCAACTTTTCAAGGAGTAGAATGTCCCCCTCAATGTCAATTGGAGCGTGATCAATTTCCCATGTAACCGAATCACTAGACAAGTATGCTTCAATCTCTTCCAAGATAAAGTCACTTCCCTCAAACGGAGTGAGAAGGAGTAGAATTGGCAATGATGGGTTGAGATGAATGAGTGAGATTATCACTTGAAGAAATATGAACATAACCGAGAACTTCTTGAGAGTACTCTTCGAAGCAACATCAATGATATCTATTCGGTTAACCGACTCGTAATCATAGTTTCATGGAGTACCTCAAGTTTGATCAAGGTTAAGGTGATGACTTCATTACCCACACGTAATGTGATTTCTTGCTCAAATACATCAATGAGAGCACGACCCATTCTCGTGAATCCTCATCCAACAATGAGGGAACCCGATGATCGGCATCAAGTCAACAACCACAAAGTCACCGGAAAATGGAACTTTCCTACTTTCACGAATACATCCTCGGCGATGCCAAGAGGACGCGATATTGAACGATCGCAAGCTCAAGAGTCATGCGGTAGGAATAAGTTCGAAGAGAAAGTTTCTTCCATATCGAATAAGGCATCGATTGATGCTTGCACCAAGATCGGCGAGGCAAAGCATTCAATCATTCTGGAAAACACAAGGTAGAAGAAATTTTCCAGATCTCCAAGCTTCTCGAAGTTTTAATGTAATCTAGCGGCGGTTCTCGTTCGAAGGAGTTTTAGCCATTTCAAACAGCTTTTTCCTTGTTGCTTAACATGTGTTTGAGAGTTAATGCAAACTTGGGCATCAAGATGATAGCATCCGCAAAGCTTATGTCAAATGTAGTTCTTGGAAAATTTGAAAAATTTGTCCATTTGATGACCGGGCTTTTTCATGGAGCTTTGCTCATTTAAACGTGATGGGTAAGGAATAGAAGTTTTGGATTTGGGGTTTTCAACGGAGCTACAGGAGGTTCAAAACAACTCCGGTTTGGATTTGGGTTTCGGGACAACTTGAGGATGGACATGTCTTTGTGCTCGTGAGCTAGTGGGTTGCACTTGGTCCTTTGTCGCCTCAGTTCACTTTCCACTATCTTCGGGAGAAGAAGAGGTAGTAGGAATAGCGGGTCCATCATATGAAGCACCACTTCGGTTGTGATCGCCTTTGCATCGCCCCTCGGATTAGCGATCGTGTTGCTAGGTAAAGTACCGAGCCCGAGGGTTGATCATTTAAAGACTTCTTAATGTCGAATCGGCTAACCAACAACCTGCTCATTTCCTCTTGATTTCATGAATTGATTCAATAAATCATCGATGATGGTCCAGTTGGAACAATGGCTTGAGTTTGATTAGGAAAATTCTGGCCTCTATTGTTCGGATTAGGGCCTTGATTTTGAAAATTTCCTTGATTATTGCCATGAAAATACCCTGGGTTGAAATTTCCCTGATTCTGGTTTCTATTAAAATTTCCTTGGTTTTGGAAATTTTGACCTTGATTTTGAAAACCGTTATTTTGACTAAAATTACCTTGGTTTTGAAAACCTTGGTTCGCTCTATTCTCGATTTTGGTTACGGTTTGGTTGAACCGGTGGTCCAGGTAGTGGTTAGACGGTGGTTCGGGTCCATAGGAGCACGGTATTGGTTGCCTCCCGAATTGGAAATCCCGCCCACGCTGCTTGCTTCAAAAGGGCTACCATAGGTGGCCATACAGCTTGTAATAGGCATGGGGCCACCGCAAGTAACACATACTTCCACTTTCTTAACTTCAGCAGGTGAAGTTTGTGGAAAAGAAACTTTATTTTGGTTGGAGAGAACCAAAGCTTGAATTGCTTCAGTGAATTTGTCAATCTTAGCATCGGTGCTAGATTGACTCACCGAGCGATGAAGCGAAGGACCAACACCGACTGGGAAACAACCGGTTTGCTTCGCAAAGGCGGACTTTAGATTTGTTTTCAATGATCGCTAAAGCTTCTTTTACGCTTTGCTCAAGAAATTTCCTCCAATGGAGGAATTGAGAGAATCTTGATCGATTGACTCACTCCATTATAGAAAGTATCGAGTTGCATCAACTCGGAGAAACCATGGTGAGGACATTTGCGAGCAATTCCTTAAAACGATCCCACGATTCACTAAAAGATTCATCAAACTTCGTGTGAATTTGATGATTTCGCTTTTAAGACTCGTGGTCTTAGAAGGTGGATAGAATTGCTCACAAATTTTTCACCAAATCTTCCCATGTTTCAATCGATCGAGGGGTTGTTTTCAAGCCAAACCGGCTTGTCCTCGAGGAAAATGGGAAGAGAAGAAGTTTGACAAAGATCGGTAGGGACATTCTTGTATTTGATGGTAGATGCAATCTTGTTAAACCATCGAATATGAGCACGAGGATCATCC
Organism: Chrysanthemum lavandulifolium; assembly: GCA_022545495.1. Lineage (NCBI taxonomy): Eukaryota > Viridiplantae > Streptophyta > Magnoliopsida > Asterales > Asteraceae > Chrysanthemum > Chrysanthemum lavandulifolium. Next base: position 239,393,146 of record CM040238.1, on the reverse strand, counting down.
TCTCAAAACCATAGAATTGACTTGAGGTTACAAGATTTAGTAACCCGGTTTTGAGTTCAAAATTTTCACCACAATGGTGGGATAACAATAGCATCTCCATACCCATCGATGGGTGCTTGGAGAAGCTCGCACATAGGACGTTCATCCGCCATGATAACGGAAATAGTGCGGCGGTCCGGATCTCGGATCCGATCGATGGGGCGTAACGCTCTACGGATAATCGACAAGCTCACGAAATGGGCTCACGGACCTAGAAGAGTGAGTCGCATAGAGTTGACTCTAAGAAATCTCGAGTCAATTATGAAATGGGGAAGAAGAATCTTTTTTATGGGTTTTATAAGAAAATATAAATATATATAGATGGTATGAACAAGGAGTGAATATTCAAATCACTAATCTGCTAAACGTAAGACTATTAGCACAACTCCCCGGCAGCGGCGCCAAAATTTGATTCGCTCCGAACGGTCTATCTTATATTAGTCAACCACTTGTGAATGGTCAACCATAAAAGTCAAACAGCTTGAGAACGCAATGCAATTATCCAGGAGAGTTTAGTGTTTCCCCAGGTCGTTAAGTCCCAACGAGGTGTACGATTGAATAGCTAAACGCGTAGTGATCGGGTGATATTGAACAGGAAAGGGGTTATGATTGATTACACTAAGGAAATTAAATCTAATAAAGACTTTGAAGTCCTTCTAATTCTATATTTAAAATCATTTAACGATTAAAACCTAAAACGCGTACATTTACAGAATTTTACATTTATTTTTAAACTAAAATGATATTTGAAAACTATTTAAGAATTAAAACTAATTTTAGGATTTTTCTTGATTTATTTTGAATTAAAACTAATTTTAAACATTTAAAATATAGTTTAAAATGCTAAAAATTAGGAAAAGATGCAAGCAAATTACAAAACTATTTTTTTTTAAATCTTAAATAACTAAAAAGAATTTTCAAAACTGGAATCACATTTTTCTGAATTTTTCTCTATTTATTACGAATTTAATACTATTTAAAACTAATTAAAATGCTAGAAAATATATTTTAACTAAGAAAATTCAGGAAAAATACATTTTTTGGCTTTTTATATTTTTCTTAATCTAGGAAAAATGAAATTTTATTTTTTTGAACTTTTTCCGATTTATTTGCAATAAAAGCTAATTAAAAGTACTTAAAACTATTTTAAATGGGAAAATAGAAAACAAGATCTTGAAAAATTATGAAAATTTCAGGAAAATCTAAAATAATATTCTTAATCTAGGAAAAATAAGAAAACTTATGCTAGTGTGCAAGAATCAAGTTACAGAGTGAAAAGTGCTTATAAATAAGCACTTTTAATAAGCTAATGGCCTCAAAAGTACACCAAATGATCACAACAGCTAGAGTATGCTAAAACTACTTAAAATTGACCAATATCAACTATTCTAAACCTCTAAGATGCAAGCTAAACTGAATTGACTTATTTGATTTTTGAAAGCAAATCTACTCAACCTACTAACTTTAAGCTATTGCTACAAACATCCAATGAGCCACACTAAAACCAGATAATGAGAACTTGAGATTACCAAGCAAAGAGCAAGCGCACCAATTTTCGGACCCTAACTAGCTAAAGAGACACATAAAGTTCTGCAATATGCCCCTGTCACGATTGTGAATAGTGGGAAAACAAATTGCTTTGGACAGCTTATTTAGAGCTGATAGAAAATTCCTAAAATTCCACAAAAATGATATTTGAAAACTTGACCAACTGAAGTTGTTTATCCCAAAATTTTAGCAATTTTGAACCAGAATTGAATCCATGAAAAATCAACAAAGTTTTGCAAAAACCACTATTTCCACTTTTGACTTTTGTATAAATAAGTACTTAAAAATAAGCTAGAAGCCTCAAAACACTTCAAAAAGCTACCACAACCTAAAAATAACCTAAAATATCTGAGATTAAGCTACTGCAACTGATTTGAACCTAATAAGCACAAGATTAAAGCATTTGAGCACAAATTCAATTTCAAGTCTACTTTGCCAAACTACCTCTTGGTCCTACTTGGAGCAATCGATTCAAAGTGTAGAAAATCTTAAAAATAAACTAAAATAGCTTAGTTAACACAAGCTGAAATCTATTTATTCCCAAAAGCTCAAAGGCTCAAACTTAAAACAAGCTCATAAAATTCCACAAAGATCGTCGTTTTTGAAACTGCTGCTTTTGACTTTTTGAAAACTTAAAGGTTGACTTATATGAACTTTGATCACTTCTAATTGACTGATTATGTTATATTAGACTATAATGAGACTGATTTAAGCTATTTTAACAACTAATGAAAGGTTTTGATGAGTTTTTGAAATTAAAATTATGGTAGTGAGCTAAAAATTGGAGATAAGAGGTGATTTTGACTTTTAATCAAATGAGGCTTGGTTTTTATGACTAAATTAACCTATTTAAACCTAAAGTGACATGTACGAACTAGAAATATCAACAAAACTCAGCAAATCCTCTGAGTCCACAAACTCAGCAAATCCAAACAACCCCATATAAGATTGATTTTGGTTTTTAAGGCAAATGAGGACCAAGGTTTTGAAACCGCTTTTATCAACTTGTTATGAGTTAATAAGCTTAAATGAACACGAAACACTAGCTTAAACTACAATTACCCTAGATTCTATTTTATGCTATTATGACACCAATACAAAATTTTTAAGAAAAATGAGAACTAATTAACAAGTCTACAATATTAAGCTTCAATACAACCAATATATACCTAATAAGCTAGAAGAACTAAAAATAAGCAGAGAACAAGCGGTTGAACAAGAAAATCACAAAATAAGAAAAATTCTTACAAAATGCCATCCAAGTGAAAACCATGAACTAGAGACCAAGGACCATCCTACTACCTCCCATGAGGTTCTAAACCGACTTCCATCCAATATTCAACACTGCTGACTTTCTTGTTTCTTTTCCTTGATTTTGATTTTTCAACTATTTATCCTATTTTTATTTTTGTATTTTGAGTTTCTTAAATTAAATTGCTTCAAATGACTTGAAAGCTTGAGAAAGCTTATGAATGAGCTTGAATGAGCTTAAACAAACACTGAACAATAACTTTTAACAACTATAATTGGATTTGAGATTTTCAAGTAAAAATACATAAACTGAATTAAGCAAATGGAACTTTGATTAACTGGTTGAAAATGGTTTCTAGTACACTGAAAATGCTAAGGATACAACTTAGAAGCTTAAAAAATACATTGGAAATTTGGAAATTAACTAATACGATATTGAAAATAACTAAAAATCTACATATCTTCACAACTTCTTCTTCCTTGATATATATTGACTCTGAGGCTTCCCACTAGGTCTCTGGTCATTTCCCACTTTAAATCCTGGCCATTGGTGCTCTGAAACAGATCCTAGCCATCAAAATGGATTTTGGTGCCAAAAGGTGTTAGCACTGGATTGAGTAGGTTTGAAGCAATTAATGCTTCTTGGGAGGTTGTGGAGGTGGAGGGGACAAGCATGGAGTAGGGTGGCTGGGTTGGTGCTACTTTTCAGGCAAGTGGCAATGGAGGAACTGGTTTGGTGGGTTTTGGTGGGAAAAGAAAGAAGGAGACGGTCAACTGTGTTTGATCGTTTTTATTAATAGGAGATGGGGTTCAAAAAAGGGGGTCATAGGGGTTTTTGGACTGGCTCAAGGGTCAAGGTTCGGGGGGTTCAAGGTTCAAGTTAGGTGTGGGTTGGGCTTGCATTGGGCCAGCAGTGTTTGTGTTTGGGTTTATTATTTTGGGTTTGGGCTATTAATAAAAAAGGATCCGTTTGGCTTAGTAGTTATCACAAGGACCAATTGTGTAATTTCTGAATTCTCAAGGACCGAACCTGCCAATTTTTCAAAGTTATTCCAAGGGTCAACCTTGCCAAGTTTCATTAGTACAAGGACCATAAAAGATAATTTTCCATTTTAAACTTCCAAGGATAATTTTGCCAATTTTGAAACTTGAAGGACCAAACTTGTAAATTCTCCAAACTTTTACCCAAGGATCATTTTTGATAAATTTTGATTTTGAAAGGACTTGGGTTGACTTTTATTCCAAAACTAGTGCTCGTGGACCGATTTTGTCAAGATTTGAAAGTTGAGGGACCTGAACCGCCAATTATGCAAACTTAGCTCGTTTTTCATCTGCTTTTAAACATTTTGCATCCGAAACATATAAAATACAATCCTTGGATATATTTTGTATTTTGCTTCCTATTTGAGTGTTTTGGCAGCTCAGATAAGACAAAAATGATGAGTATTTACACACTCATCAATGATTCTTACCTCTCTGAACAAGGACTTTGCTGGATTCAGACAGAATTATAAAATGCAATGAATGGGGAAGACAGTGAATGAAGTGCACGCAATGCTTAAGCTGCACGAACAAGGGCTTCCTAAAAGAGATGCTACTCCTGCTGTACTTGCTATAAGAGCAGGAAAGATCCAAAAGAACAATAAAAGCAAGAAGCCGCATAATGGTGCTCAGGGCAAGAATCGTGGCAATGGCAAGGCTAAGCTTGCTTATGCCCCCAAGGCCAAGATTCCTCCTCCACCTAAAAAGGAGCATCCTGCTAAGGACACTGAGTGTCATCATTGTCATCAGATTGGACACTGGAGGAGGAATTTTCCTACCTATTTAGCCGAGTTGATGTAGAAGAAGTGCAATGTGGGTAGCAATGCTAGCATATCAGGTATCTTCGTCATAGAACTTTATACTTTTCCTCATAAATCTTAGGTATATGACACTGGTTGTGGTACTCACATCTGTAATACTACTCAGGGTCTCAGGGGAAGTAGGAAACTGAAGCCCGAAGCTTTAAGCCTGAAGCTTTAAGCCTGTACGTGGGGAATGGAAATCGTGCAGCCGTTGAAGCTATAGGAACTTTTGATTTGTCACTTCCTAGTGGTTTAATAATTTGTTTAGACAATTGTCATTATGCTCCTAGTATAACTAGGGGTATTGTTTCAGTTTCACTTTTGAAAGACAAGGGTTTTACTCATTGTTTTACGGATATTGGTATTTCAGTTTCAATGAATAACGTGTTTTATTTTAATGCTGTTTCTAGGAATGGTATTTTTGAAATTGATATGCATTATTCTGTTTCAAATGATTGTTCTATGTATTCTGTTAATAGTAAAAGATCCAAGCGTAACTTGGACTCTACATTCTTGTGGCATTGCCGACTTGGGCACATTAACAAGAAACGCATTGAGAAGTCGCAACACGATGGGCTTCTTAAATAAATTGACCTTGAGTCTTTTGATAAGTGTGAATCTTGTGTGTGCGGGAAGATGGCGAAAAGCCTTTTTCGCATAAACGGAGAAAGCTACAGATCTGCTTGGACTCATACATCCGATGTATGTGGCCTTTTAGAACCGTGTCAAAACAAGGATACGACTATTTCTTAAGTTTCATCAAGACTTTAGTCGATATGGTTATGTTTACCGCTAAACATAAACATGAAGTTTTGAAACTTTCAAAGTATTTCAAAGTGAAGTTGAGAATCAACTTGGAAAGACCATAAAGGCTTTACGGTCCGACCGCTGGGGCGAATATATGAGTCAAGAGTTCATTGATCATCTTAAGAAGTGTGGGATTGTCTCACAACTCTCTTCTTCACGTACCACAACATAATGGTGTATCCGAGAAAGGAATCGAACCCTGCTTGACATGGTAAGATCTATGATGAGTCAAACAACTCTACCAATGTCCTTTTGGGATTATGCTCTTGAGTCTGCCGCACGCATTCTCAATATGGTTCCATCAAAGAAGGTTGAAAAGACACCATAAGAACTATGGCATGGGAAAGTCCCTAATCTATCTTACTTAAAGGTCTGGGGTTGTGAGGCATTCGTGAAACGTGATACGCCTGACAAACTTGAACCAAGATCTATTAAGTGTATCTTTGTAGGATACCCAAAGGAAACAATGGGTTACTACTTCTACTATCCATCTGAGCACAAGGTATTTGTTGCTAGGTTTGCTGAGTTTTTTGAGAATCGTCTCATCTCACAAGAGGCAAGTGGGAGGATCGTAGAACTTGATGAAATTCAAGAAGATACTCATCCTTCTGAAAATACTAGCCAACTTCCTGAGATGGTTGAACATGAAAGTGTTGAACCAGAAAGTGAAGTCATTCCTGTTCGTAGGTCCTCAAGGACAATATGTGCACCTGATCGAATGTGTTTATACATCGATTCAGAGGAGCATGAGTTAAGGGATCTTAATGAGCCTGCAAACTATAAAGCTGCATTAGCAAATCGTAAATCTAAAAAATGGCTTAAGGCTATGAACGAGGAAATGAAATCCATGAGAGAAAATTAAGTCTGGATTGAAGTTGACCTCCCTCCTAAAGCTAAAACCGTTGGTAGCAAGTGGTTGTTCAAGAAGAAAACTGACATGGATGGAAAGGTACACACCTATAAAGCTCGTCTTGTGGCAAAAGGTTATACTCAAACCTACGGTGTAGATTATGAGGAAACCTTCTCGCCTGTCGCAGACATAAAAGTTATTAGGATTCTATTGGCCATAGCAGCGTACTATGACTATGAGATTTGGAAAATGGATGTCAAAACTGCCTTCTTAAATGGTTACTTAACCAAAGAGGTTTACATGGACCAACCTGAAAGATTTGTCAATCCACGATTTCCTAACCGTGTATGCAGCTACAACGATCCATTTATGGATTAAAGCAAGCATATAGGCAATGGAATAAAAGGTTTGATGAGGAGATCAAGAAGTATGGTTTCACTCAAAACCTTGATGACAACAACAACAACAACAAACCCAATCCCGCCAGGGCAGGGTATGGGGGAGGTAAAATGTAGACAGATCCTACCCCTACACCAGGGTAAACCCGTGGGTAGAGACTCAAAACCTTGTTGAGCCATGTGTATACCGTAAGGCTAGTGGGAGTAATGTAGCATTCCTAATCTTATATGTTGATGACATATTGATCATGGGAAACAACATTCCAATGTTACAAGCTATTAAAGCCTATCTTGGAAATTGTTTTTCTATGAAGGATTTAGGTAAAGCTGCATATATTCTAGGAATCAAGATCTACAAAGATAGATCTAAGCGGTTGATTGGACTTTGTCAAAGTGCATAAATTGAGAAAATATTGAAAAGATTTAACATGGCGAATTCCAAACGTGGAACTACCCCAATGCAAGTAAAACTTGAGTTGAGAAAATCTCAAGGACCCTCAACACACAGAGAGTGGAACGCATGAAGAGGATTCCTTATGCCTCACCGTAGGATCCATCATGTATGCGGTGAGTGCACTAGACACGATGTTGCGCTCGCCGTAACTTAACAAGTCGATTTCAAGTAGATCCGGTGAGTGTCATCGGTCTCACATGAAGAACATCTTGAAGTATCTCGGATATACTAAAGATATGTTTCTTTTTTACGGTGGAGACCCAAACAGAGAGCTCAAAGTTACCTGTTATACTGATGCTGGGTGGCAGACCGACAAGGATGACACCAAGTCGCAAACCGGATACGTTTTCGTTCTAAACGGAGGCGCTGTAGTCTGGAAGAGTGCCAAGCAAAGCATCACTGCGATGTCTTCTACAGAGGCTGAATACACTGCTGCTTCAGAAGATGCAATGGAAGCTATTTGGATAAGGAAGTTTATTGATGAGCTTGGAGTAGTCCTCACCAATAAAAAACCTATGGAAATGCTATGTGACAACACTGGAGTATTAACCATTGCCAACGAGCCTGGAGCTCAGAAAGGCGCCAAGCATTACAAAAGGAAGGTCCACTATCTCCGTGAGTTTATCGCAGATAATGAAGTAGTACTTAACAAAGTCCACACAAATGACAACTTAGCTGATCCGTTTACTAAGGCGTTGCCTTTAAACAAGCATGTTGAGCATGCTAGTGGTATTGGACTTCGTTCAGTTAGTAGTCTCATGTAAATCTGTTTTGATTTTTGTATTTGGATAATGGGATATGTAAAACATTTACTATTTCGATGATTAATATACGTGGTACTTGAGTTATTCATGTTGGTTATGCGTACGTCAAATCAATAGTTATACGGCTAGAAATTACGTGAGCCTATCGGGGCACACACGTATATACTTAGAGAACGTTTTAGTTAATGTAATTATTATATTAGATATATTAATTATATTAAGTAATGTTTATGAAATTATTTAATGGTCGATAGTTAATCGTTATACGCTTATTTTGACTAACGGGCTAAATTAATTATATGTAATGGACTAATAATTAATCAAAGCTCACATGAGCCCTGTGAACTCTTTTAGATATGGTCAATCGAATATTCATAAATGTGGAGATGATTTCCTTGTCAAACTTGTACAAAAAGAATATTCATAAATGTTGTGATGATTTCTTTGTCGAAGCTGGTAAATAATATATATAATTTATATTAGTGGAAATGCTTTTTGCCAAACAAAAACCACTGAGATTAATATATATAATTTATATTAGTGGAAATGCTTTTTGCCAAACAAAAACCACTGAGATTAATATATATAATTTATATTAATGGAAATCCTTTTTGCCAAACTTGTATTGAAAGCTTAGACTTTAATAATGCATTGGCTCTTCATAAAGACCACTGAGATTAATATATAAAGACAGCGTTGCTTTCTTAAATCAACAAACAAAACCAATCGGCTGTTCGAATTTTTGAGTATTCGATCCTATTTAATCAAGAAACAAAACCAATTGTTATTTGTGTTTTATTCAGAACAAGCACTAGCATCCTAACGTTCTTGCTAGACATGTAGTGTGTGCATTTGATAGAGATCAACTCATTATAGTTGATTTGGTGTTTCGTGGTGCAAGATCAAGATCCGGTGTTTATCTATTTTTCAATAGATTCGAGGTTAGTATTTTATGTGTTTTAATTATATGTTTTAATTCATAACATTAAATATAAATTTATCCGCTGCGTACTCGTGGTATTGATGGTTTAATCAGTATGAATTACTACAGTGGCTTCACGAGCCATCTCGTTTGGTGTTATGGGTTACACATAGAGTCGCTTGCTACGCTAATTAAATACATATATTAATTGTTATGACAATAACATGCATTATTGTCATTTAATTAAATTTTGATCTTGTTTAATATTAATGGTTAATAAAAGAGGTTAGGAAAAATTAAAAGATATTGTAATATGGATTCTTCTTTTTCTTTTTCCAAATCTTAAGGCTTACGCGGTCATGATCTATGACGTATGTGGTCCACTTGGTACCTAGCCTTGTGGAGCCTTAGATTCTCCAATTGGGAAGACTCATTCTTGAGTTTTGGAGCATTACTTGTTACTTGCTTTCCATTAGAGTATGGCTTCACCTCTACCCTTTCTTCTCCTATTTTAATTGCTTATATGTTTTATTCCTTGTGACTTGTTTACATATATGTTTTTGATTTTGGAAATAAAAATAGACTAATTGCTTATATTGAAACTTGTTTTTAATTAAATCGTGGGTTCCATCATGCTATTGAGGGTGTGGATCATTACTCGAAGCTAACAGGATATAGCATGATGGATATCGTTTGATTTAATAAACTTTAACTATAAGATACCTAAAGTTTTGTGCTCTTATTAATGATCTTTTGGTTAACACCAAGATCTAGGGTTTTGCATGGTCTTTTCCCGCCTCACTACATGTTTCGGCATTTGTGGGAATTATTGGAAGAACTTGGGTCTTATGACTCATGTAGAGTACAATATAGGGTTCTTGACCATTCTTTGCCCATGATATTAGTACACCTAAATAAGTTGACTTTTTTTTTTTGCAAACTTGTGTTACGAAGATGTTTGCATGCTTCTTTGTACACAATTTTTGATACATGTTTTATCAAAAATTATGTGATACCCTATTTGAAATTTAAGTCTATGCCATCCAAGTTTGAGAACACTTGCACTTGCCTTTTTCTTTTCGTGGTACGCGAGTGAATTGCAACCCAAGGTGTTTATTCTCCGCGTGGGACCTAGAGTTATTTACACATGTTCTCTAACCTGACGACTTAATCGAGTCAAGCGGTGAGATCCTTGATCCCGAGGCATAGAATGAGACAAAACATGCATGACACTATCACTTGTACTCTAGTGCCATAAGTCTCATAAATCTAAGAATTGCACTTGTAATGTAATTGTCGCACGCCGCCTACCTCTTGTACCCACAAGACTTACCAGAGTAGTAAGCACTACCGTGATGAGTGGGAGTTCAAGAGGATCTTAGTCTTTTAGTAAATTAATTGTTTTACTTATTAAACATGAGTAGTTAATTTGTAAAAGAATTAATTATCGAAAATACTAAAATCTTGAACTTTGTTTTATTGTAGATGGCAGCAAATCAAGCCGTCAACAATTCGATCTTCAGGTCTTTCCTTGAAAAGGAAAAACTTACTGGATCTAACTTTCTCGACTGGTATTGAAATTTGAGGATCGTCCTCACAGCCGAGGATAAGTTAACCTATGTGGAGCATCCCATACCTGCCACTCCTGTTTCTCCAACTCCTGATCAGCAGGTTCCTGCTGATGTTCTTGCTGCTCACGCCCAATGGGTTAAAGCATCCAAGGACATAGGTTGTCTTATGCTCATAAGCATGACTCCAGAACTTCAAAAGAATCTGGAGCACTTTGATGCATATAACATGCTTAAGGAATTGAAGACCATGTTTGCTAAGCAAGCAGAACAGGAACTCCTTGAGACTGTGCAGGCCTTTCATGCATCTAAGCATAAGGAGGGTCAATCTGTTAGCACCTATGTTCTGAAAATGAAGGGCTATCTAGATCGACTGGAATGCCTTGGTCAGCCGATTGGTTTTTGTGTGTTGATTTAAGAAAGCAACGTTGTCTTTATATATTAATCTCAGTGGTCTTATAAAGAGCCAATGCATTATTAAAGTCTAAGCTTTCAATACAAGTTTAGCAAAAAGCATTTCCACTAATATAAATTATATATATTAATCTCAGTGGTTTTTGTTTGGGAAAAAGCATTTCCACTAATATAAATTATATATATTAATCTCAGTGGTTTTTGTTTGGCAAAAAGCATTTCCACTAATATAAATTATATATATTTTGTACAAGCTTCGACAAAGAAATCATCACAACATTTATGAATATTCTTTTTGTAAAAGAAATCATCTCCACATTTATGAATATTCGATTGACCATATCTAAAAGAGTTCACAGCTAGGTACCAAGTGGACCACATACGTCATAGATCATGACCGCGTAAGCCTTAAGATTCGGAAAAAGAAAAAGAATAATCCATATTACAATATCTTTTAATTTTTCCTAACCTCTTTTATTAACCATCAATATTAAACAAGATCAAAATTTAATTAAATGACAATAATGCATGTTATTGTCATAACAATTAATATATGTGTTTAATTAGCGTAGCAAGCGACTCTATGTGTAACCCATAACACCAAACGAGATGGCTCATGATGCCACTCTAGTAATTCATATTGGTTAAACCATCAATACCACGAGTACGCAGCGGATAAATTTATATTTAATGTTATGAATTAAAACATATAATTAAAACACATAAAATACTAACCTCGAATCTATTGAAAAATAGATAAACACCGGATCTTGATCTTGCACCACGAAACACCAAATCAACTATAATGAGTTGATCTCTATCAAATGCACACACTACATGTCTAGCAAGAACGTTAGGATGCTAGTGCTTGTTTACGAATAAAACACAAATAACAATTGGTTTTGTTTCTTGATTAAATAGGATCGAATACTCAAAAATTCGGAACAGCCGATTGGTTTTTGTTTGTTGATTTAAGAAAGCAACGCTGTCTTTATATATTAATCTCAGTGGTCTTTATAAAGAGCCAATGCATTATTAAAGTCTAAGCTTTCAATACAAGTTTGGCAAAAAGCATTTCCACTAATATAAATTATATATATTAATCTCAGTGGTTTTTGTTTGGCAAAAAGCATTTCCACTAATATAAATTATATATATTAATCTCAGTGGTTTTTGTTTGGCAAAAAGCATTTCCACTAATATAAATCATATATATTCTGTACAAGCTTCGACAAAGAAATCATCACAACATTTATGAATATTCTTTTTGTACAAGTTTGACAAAGAAATCATCTCCACATTTATGAATATTCGATTGACCATATCTAAAAGAGTTCACAGGGCTCATGTTAGCTTTGATTAATTATTAGTCCATTACATATAATTAATTTAGCCCGTTAGTCAAAATAAGCGTCTAACGATTAACTATCGACCATTAAATAATTTCGTAAACATTACTTAATATAATTAATGTATCTAATATAATAATTACATTAACTAAAACGTTCTCTAAGTATATACGTGTGTGCCCCGATAGGTTCACGTAATTTCTAGCCGTATAACTATTGATTTGACGTACGCATAACCAACACGAGATATGTCATCTATGCCTCTATGCCTCTATGGAAGTTGTTTGGTATAATTAGTGACGATGGTTATGATGAAAAAAATTATTTATTAGAAGTTGTGATCAAGAGAAGTCTACCTTAATGGTGATTATATGTAATTTTGATTACTCGACTTTTAACTATACGTATATGGCTTTGGTTTGTTCATATTTGTGTAGTTAAGATCATATTATTTATGCATCTAGACATGGAATTTATTTTAACTTTGGATGTGTGTGTATTGCTTATCGAATCCGAAACTAGAGGAATGTTTATTTAGGAGCTTGTAAGTGCACCTACTTAATTAGTAGAACCAATTAATTTGGTTTTTGCTAATTATAACCATTAGAACTATGATTAAGGTTATAGAATAATAGTAGTATCGTGGCTACTCACTCCTTTGGATGACTTATGATGTTGATGAAGGTACTACACGGACGCGTTACTTTACACATGCTTTTATTGTAACATAATGTCATGATGATCATTTGTTGGTTTTTTGGAGGCAATATTGTTGTAACGTTAAGCAAGTGCTCTTATTGGTGCTGTTTTTATGACTAATCTAGGTTTGGGGAGAAGGTGTGTATTTATCTTAATTGTCAGATACATGAAGTTAGACAGTGTGCGTGAAAAAATAGTTTAGACGAGCGTTAGTTTAGAAGTGAAGACAATTGTGATATATCCAAAATAATTTGAGTTCTGGAACTGAATATTTGGGATCGTAACATGATATTTTAAACTAATCGAGCTGAGAATGGATATTTGAGGTCGTTATGATGGTGGTTTGATTATATGGATGCTGCTTATGCTTGGAGTCAGGATAATGATGAGTAGTTGTTATGAGCAGCATTCAAATGGAAAGTCAAACAAGAAAAGTCAACATTTCTCCTTCCTCCCATTTTCTCCTTCCTCCCATTGTATAAATACATCTTGTTCATTACATTTCTAGATATCAAATTCATTGTAATCAGTTACTCTTCCCTGTAAACAATTCATCTTCCATAATAATAAATCCTTTCTTCATATTCGAGTTCCATTCTGGTTCCTGGAATTCCTGTGTGTTGAAACAGGCTATCTTCGATTCACTTTGAATCCTGGATTAGTCATATCTGTTGTGTTCATAACAATTGGTTTCAGAGCCACTTTTCTGGCTAGATACATTACCCACAATTCTGTTACCGATTTACCAACCACCCATAAATACCACCATCACCATCATAATTCACCATTCTCATTTTCCCACCAAAACAGATAACTACTTTCTCTCCCTACTTTCTAACCGTCATGAAACCAGTTCTTGAATAAAACCTGTTAGTTACATTCTGTTACAAGTTGTTACAGTCAGTTCTTGGATTCTTGATTCATTTTCTTGATTAAATGGCTCTTAATACACGTGCTAGCACAAGTACTGAAGACATTTCCATGAGGGAGATGATGCAACAGTTAAGAGAAGAGTTAAAGAGGGAGTTATTGGAAGAAATGAGGAATAATGCTGGTCATGGTGATCAAGGTATGGTGATGATGAACCAGGGTACAAATCAGGGACAAAACACTCAATTCCACAGGGTTACAAGGCTTGAGTTTCCAAAGTTTGGGGGTGACAATGTCAGGGATTGGATGTTTAGATGAAAGCAATTCTTCACAGTTGATAATGTTCCTGATGCACAAAAGGTAAACCTGATCTCTATTCACCTTTATGATGTTGCTTTGATGTGGCATAGGCAAATTATGAGGTTGATAGAGATACTATAACTTGGCGATGTATAGAGATGCAATCTTGGCTAGGTTTGGTAAAGTCTATGATGATCCATTAGTGAGATTAAGAAATTGAAACAAAATGGTCCTGCATAACAAAGATATTGATGAATATGACAAATTGTTGTGTAGAGTTGATTTGAGTGAGGAGCAGTCTATGAGTTTCTTTAGTGCAGGATTGTATAGTGAAATTGAACTTGCAGTTAGGATGTTTAAACCAAGGTCTTTGGCTGAGATGTATGGTTTGTGTAGACTGCAAGAATCACAGTTGAATGGGGCTAAACAAAGAAACAAGATGCCTGTATTGCCTACACCTAGATATCCTACTCAAAACACAAATGTGATCAACAGTCCTAAACCATTGTCTTTACCTGCACCTAATGCTAGTTGGAGAACTAAACCAACCACCTCTACTAGTACTCCTTATAGAAAACAGTTGACTCAGAAGGAGATGGAGGAGAAAAGAACTAAGGGTCTATGTTTTTACTGTGATCAAAAGTATTTCCCTGGCCATAAATGTAGCAGTCAAGTGTTTTTGTTGGAAGTTTTGGTAGACAAAGATGAGGAAGAGGAGATAAGGGGTGAAACAGAGGAGGGTGGAGAAGATGAAGAGATTGTTTGGTCTCAACCTGAGGAAGAAGAAAATGCAATAAGTCCACAAATATCCTTACATGCCCTTACTGGTGTATACCATTACCAAACCATGAGAGTGAATGGTCTAGTTGGTAAGTATGATTTGCACATTCTCATTGATTCAGGAAGTACTCACAACTTTTTGGATAGTAATACAGCTAAGAAACTGGGCTGTAATACCAAACAATCCTATCCATTACAAGTAACAGTAGCTGGGGGCAG
This sequence comes from Chrysanthemum lavandulifolium, assembly GCA_022545495.1. Taxonomy (NCBI): domain Eukaryota; kingdom Viridiplantae; phylum Streptophyta; class Magnoliopsida; order Asterales; family Asteraceae; genus Chrysanthemum; species Chrysanthemum lavandulifolium. Next base: position 239,378,070 of record CM040238.1, on the reverse strand, counting down.
GAATTTGGTGACTAATACTATGTGTTATGATTTCACTTGGGCTTTACAAGGAGAACCTTTTACTTCTTCAGTGATGGTCTTACCTTTGGGAGGGTGTGAAATGGTATTGGGGATACAATGGTTGTCTACACTGGGAACCATCTCTTGTAACTTCAAAACTTTGAAAATGAGCTTCAAATACAGAGGTAAGATTATGACTTTGAGAGGCACTAACAAGGCAACTATTTTGTGGATGAATGGGAAACAAACTGCAAGAGTTCAATGTAATGCAATGTCCATGTGTGTCTATCCTTCTGCTGTAGTCAACATGGTACAAGCTAAAGAGCCAGCTGTTATAAGGAGTGTTTGGGATCCTTTGTTATTGGAATTTGCAGATGTATTTGCTGTACCTACAACTCTTCCACCAAACAGATCTTATGACCACAAAATCCCTCTCAAAGAAGGCACACAACCCATCAACATTAGACCTTATAGACATCCTCCTACTCAGAAGGATGCCATTGAGTTAATGGTGAAAGAACTATTGGAGTCAGGAGTTATAAGACATAGCCAAAGCTCTTTTGCATCACCTATTGTTATGGTTAAGAAAAAGGATGGTAGTTGGCGTATGTGTATTGATTATAGGCAGTTAAACAAACACACCAGTAAAGACAAGTTTCCTATTCCACTTATTGAAGAGCTTATTGATGAGTTACATGGATCAGTGGTCTTCTCTAAATTGGATTTGAGGTCTGGCTACCATCAGATTCGAATGTATGAAGATGACATTTCTAAGACTGCTTTCAAAACACATGAAGGGCATTATGAGTTTTTAGTCATGCCTTTTGGACTCACTAATGCTCCTTCCACATTTCAAGCACTTATGAATGATGTTTTCAGGCCTTTCTTGAGGAAATTTACCTTGGTTTTCTTTGATGATATCTTGGTTTACAGTCCCTCAATGGAAAGTCATGTTATACATTTGAGGACAGTTTTGCAAACAATGAGGTCTCATCAGTTGTATGCAAAGGAGAGCAAGTGTGTCTTTGGAGCTATACATGTGGAATACTTGGGACATATCATTACTGATAAAGGGGTGGCAACTGACCCTTCTAAGGTAGAAGCAATGGAGAAATGGCCTGTTCCAAAAACTTTGAAACAGTTGAGAGGTTTCTTGGGTTTGACAGGCTACTATAGAAGGTTTATCAGAGATTATGCTATTATTAGCCAACCTTTGACTGCTCTATTGAAGAAGAATGCATTCAAGTGGGGAAATTCTGCTCAAGTAGCTTTTGAAGAACTTAAGAAGGCAATGATGAGTGCTCCAGTATTACAAATGCCAGACTTTGAAGAAAACTTTGTGATTGAAACTGATGCATCAGGAGTTGGCATAGGGGCAGTATTGTTACAGAAGGGTCATCCAATTGCTTTTATGAGCAAAGCTTTAGCTCCTAAACATCAGTCCTTGTCTACATATGAAAAAGAGTTTCTTGCAGTCCTACAAGCATTGGAGAAATGGAGGGGATATTTGATGGATAGGCATTTCATCATAAAAACAGATCATTTGAGCCTAAAGTACCTTATGGAGCAGAGATTCACTACACCAACACAGTTAAAATGGCTTCCTAAGCTCATGGGTTATGATTATGAAATTATCTACAAAAAAGGTTTAGAAAATGCTGCAGCAGATGCATTGTCCAGAGTTGTGTCAGAAAATGGTGAAGTCTTACAAATGACTGTGAGTAGTTTGTCAACTGACATCTTTCAACAGATTGTAGCTGGATGGGCTAATGACACCAAGTTACAAACTATCATTCAAAAATTGCAGCAAGATCATAATTCAGTCAAACATTACCAGTGGTCTGCACAAAAGCTACTCAGGAAGGGAAGGTTGGTTATAGCTGATAATCCACAATTAAAGTTGGAATTGTTCAATTTCTTTCATGGGAGATCACAAGGAGGACACTATGGTATGCAAGCTACATTGAAAAGAATGAGTACTCAAGTTTATTGGAGTAAGATGAGGAGAGAAGTTAAAGAATGGGTCAGAAGTTGTAGTGTATGTCAAAGGTTTAAACCTGAATTAGTTCCTTACCCAGGCCTTTTGCAGCCTTTACCTATCCCTGATCAAGTTTGGACTAACATCTCTATGGATTTTGTGGATGGTTTACCACTATCTAAGGGCAAATCACTACTCATGGTGGTAGTAGACAGATTGAGTAAGTATAGTCACTTCATTCCTTTAACTCACCCATACACTGCAGTGACTGTGGCTCAGGCTTTCTTAGATAATGTTTACAAGCTTCATGGTCTTCCTAAAGTGATTGTTAGTGAAAGAGATACAATCTTCTTGAGTAGATTTTGGTCAGAATTGTTTAAACTCTTGAAGGTCCAATTGCACATGAGTTCAGCTTATCACCCACAAAGTGATGGCCAAACTGAGGTAGTAAATAGATGTGTTGAGTGCTATTTGAGGTGCATGGTGGGACAAACCAAAGGAGTGGGCACAATGGATTCCTTTAGCGTAATATTGGTATAACACTTCTTTTCACACCGCCATTCACACTACACCATATCAAGTTCTTTATGGTCAACCTCCTCCGCTCATATTTCCTACATCTTGGTGATAGTGCTAATCACACAGTGGATAGATCTTTGACTGCAAGAGAAGCTGCAATCAATTTGTTGAAGTTTCATTTGCAAAGAGCTCAAGATAGGATGAAGACAATGGCAGACAAACATAGGACTGAGAGGGTGTTTTCTGTTGGTGATTGGGTCTTATTGAAGCTTCAACCATATAGACAATCTACTCTCAGACAACACAAGCACCACAAATTGGCTCCAAAGTATTATGGTCCATTCAAAGTATTAACAAAAGTTGGACAGGTGGCTTATAAGTTGGAGTTGCCTAGTGATTCTCAAATTCACCCAGTTTTTCATGTGTCCCAACTCAAAAAGTTTAAGGGTGATGTTCCACAAGAACCTGCTAAGCTTCCACAATGTGATTCTTCTGGGGTCATTGCCATGGCACCATATGCTGTGTTGGACAGGAAATTGGCCAAAAAAGGGAATGTTGCAGCAGTTTATCTTTTGATTCAGTGGCTTAATGAAGGACCTGAAGATGCAACTTGGGAGTTATATGAAGATGTAGCTGCAAGGTTTCCAGAGTTTGATTTGAATGCTTAGATTGCTTGTGGTCAAGCAATGTTTCAAGGAGTGGGCATTGTTATGAGCAGCATTCAAATGGAAAGTCAAACAAGAAAAGTCAACATTTCTCCTTCCTCCCATTTTCTCCTTCCTCCCATTGTATAAATACATCTTGTTCATTACATTTCTAGATATCAAATTCATTGTAATCAGTTACTTTGTTATTTTGAGTACCTGTTATTGGTGTAGTTTATGTTGGATTTGTTGGAACATATTCAATGCAATTACTGCAGTAGGTCTACTAGAAAGTTATGTTGAAGTCCTAACGAATTAGCAACCAATAGCCATTAATCAAGCTTTCCTTAGATTAGTCGACATGATTACCATCAAGTTCCTCAAGCTTTTCATTAGCCAAAGAATTTACTTATTCGACCTCTCTGATGGATGTTTCCAATGTTTTTATCTCTTCTTTGATTACATTAACTTCAACTATAAGATCCACTTTTTTTTTAACCCATAGTTTATAGTCTAAGCTCTCAAACCAAAAGATCTTCTGGGTGTTTTGAATCCATCGGCTTAGGTCTCATCACAAATACCTTTGTTCATATAGAACACATCAGCCATATAAGAAACAGGTTGCTTATAAACAAATTATAAGATCAAAGACTAACAAAATATCTTAAGGACGAGCTTGATTGAGAAAATTAAAGTTTTTTTTTTTCCTTGCAAAAGGGTGAACTATATATTAACATCCAACTACAAACAACTTAGAAACAAATCTGCTACCTATCCGATATCAGACAATGCCTATCCACATCTCTGTCAAGCTAAACAATATCTCAGATACATCAATTTAAACAGAGCAAACAGAACCAAACAGTCTTTTAGCAGAATTCTTCAGCAGTAGCAGCCATTAAAAACAGATTATCACCCATAATGCACCAACCATAGCTTCACAACTACATTTCCTAATCCCATTTCCTCATAGATCATTCAACCCGCATCCACAATGACCTAGAAGGAAAAATGGGATACGCATCATTGTGCAAGCTATAGCCTCCCAGTCACTTAAATCAAGGGCTCTTCCAGACACCTACATTTCCATCTTAGCATTAAAGAGGCATCAGTACCTAAACACTCACCTTGACTGAGATACCAACCTAACCTCCTTGAACAGTGTATAGATAGGACCAAGTATGTCCATCTTTCGCTCCTCACTATTCCTATCTTCATACACTGCCCCACCAAACTCACTTACCCTTCATAAATGGATACCTACTATATGGTAACCATTAGACTGTAAACTAGTATACTTTTAAGACTCGTCACAATTACCTAACAAAGGCCTATTGTATGAATGACAGGAAAGGATATAGCAACAGACTAAGGAGACCAAGGTACAAGGCCATCATTTATAGTGAGTTTAACCTATCATCAATCCCAAATTGCATGGACTGAAGATAGAAGGTCAAAACCTTTTTGATTTTGCAGATAAACTTGAACCTCCACTCCGCATAATGTTGAAATCATACAAGATCAAATACTGATTCAAACACTCCTTATTGAAACAGAGTGCATAACCAAGCAGGAAACTACATTTTGAGTCTTACAGACTCCAACCAGATTACTGCCTCCAAACATAATGTAGTTACATTCCTCACATATGCAATGCAGGCAGATAGCTGGGAGAAGTTTTCAGACTCAAGGTACTAGCCCTCTACTGTAACCAAACCCCATCTCCAAACACTGCCTCAATCTCCCACAAGGATGAATTCAGAATTCCTCATATTCATAGTGAGTTTCCATGTTTTGCTAACTTCATCCACATATTTTGACCACTTCACAGTGAGGCTAGCCAACTTCATTCTAACACAATTAGTAATGTCTTTCATAACCTCTTGATGACTTCTTTTGGTATCAGCAAACAACCTCTTGTCCCTCTCGTTCCAAATATAGTAAATGCAAGTTGCAAACCCTATCCTTCTCACAATGCTCATAATGGATCTGTTACAGGGGAGCTTCATCATTTCCTCAAGAATCTCCTCCCATTTATTAGAATTTTGACTCTGATTGATTCTTATCTTCATTTCCTCCCAGATTCTTCTAGCATATTGGCACTCAAAATACAAATGATCAACAGAGTCAGGACATGAATCACATAGAGGGTACCATTTTGCAATCCTATCTTGAGTTGCAAGTCTTCTCAGAACAGCAAGCCAAAAGATTAAAGAATGTTTTGGAATACAATGAGAAAACCATACAACTTTATACCAAGAAGCTTGGACATCTCTCATTTTCCAATCTTTCCAAACTCTACTGATTGGAGAAAGAGAAAATTAAAGTTGACCGAATATCCAAAACAATTCAGAAGAATTGAAGTTTATTTAAATTAATTAGAAAACGCATGGACAGTAAAGCTAAAAGCAATCATTCAAAATATCTTCATTAAGCATTAACAATAAGTCTTGTTGTATTTTCCATCATTTGCTAGTGTTGATGATACAGAGAGCCCGTGCTTCATATAAAAAGGATGAAACTAAGTGGGATAAAATATATAACTGAATAGTCATGTGAAGCATTTGAATACGACAAGATGAAAATAATACAAAATTTTTGTATACTTCAATATTCAACTCTCAGTTTTTTTGACTACTCACTTTTTCTCCTTTTTGACGTTTCAGGCTATGAAAGCTCGAATGGGTGATCTTGCACAAAGCTTAGGCATGCCACCAGGTTTAGGTGATCAGTTCAAGCAATAGTCCATCCCTCTTTTGCAGTCATCCTTCAAAAAGCTGCAGTTTTGTAGACTAACTGTGCCAAAAGGTTCATGTTCTACCCTTTTTGCTCAAATTTTCTGCATTAGTAAAGTACCATACCTATGCTACAACAAGTTCACACCAAATAGAGTAATTTCTCTTAATTGGCTGAAAGTCGAGTTGGGATTTTAAGTTATCTATAAAAAGTTGGTGTGGCGTACCAATATAAAAAATTGTACTAACAGTTCGATATCTTCTAATTGATGAGGGTTTGTGTTAAAAGAATACAGTTTTGCCCCATTCGGCCAATTTTTGGTTAGTTTTGAACATGCATAATTGCCCCATTAGCGATAGAACTTAAGTACATAGCCCCTGTTGACCCATTGATAACTAAATGGGTCGTAATTGCCATCTTCCCAAAAAATAAATTACGAGGAATGATTCAGACTCAATTTTACATGCAGACATATTGAAGTTGAGAAACTCGTAAATTATCATGTGGCAATAATTGATTAACATGAATATAAAAATACTTTCGTTTCGTAGGTTTCTATCAGGTTTCCGGATAAAAGCTGTTTAATAACAAAGACCATTTCAAGAAAAAAAAGTTAGATTTGAAAGAGTTGTAAAGGAATGAAAACCAGCGTATTCTGTCTGTTATTTCGCTCTCGAGATGTTGTTCTATTGTTGATTTATAATGCAAGAATATTTGAATGATGGAATTCTACAAAGGGTTTGATTATGTATGTTCTGTCATCCAATTATTTGCTCACTTGTACTGCTAGAAACAACAATAACCAACGTTTATGTTGGCCCAGCCCAATACGAGTAAACAAAAATCTTAGCCCATTGTAACAATTTAACTAAACTAAGCCGACATAAACAATTATATATACAAAACCGATGAGCTAAATTTACACATTAATTGTATGTAGGGTTTATTAAGTTCCAAAAGAATTAACACTAGGGTTTTCATGGCAACGATTACTAAAAAATTATACATAAAAAATTATGTCATACCTGATGAAGTTTTGATGGAAATCTTACTTCGATTACCTTTACTTTCGCTTCAGCTTTTTAAATCCGTCTCCAAACACTGGTTATCTCTCATAACTTCTGAATATTTCATTCGCCGGCTTCGAAGCCTAGAATCGAAACTCCTTGCGGTTTATTTATCAGCAAAGATAATTCTGAATATTATGATTTTGTGACGCTGGGTCCCAAAGTTTCTTCATTCCCATTACGTGCTACTATCGCCGAGGCAGGAAGTCGTTTTCTTATTCTGCAATCGTGTAATGGTTTACTTTATGCAGAAATGTTGTTTCGTCCTGGAATTATTACTATGTATACAATCCATTTACTAATATATTTAAGAATATTCCATTTCCACGATATCAATGCTTCACTGATATGATACTAGCTTTTGATCCAACTAAATCACCTTACTACAAACTCGTGATTAATCAATTTAAAAACTACCTGCATGATCGTGATCATTGGGAGCAAGATTGGTTGGAAGACCGGAAGCAAGATCGGGAGGAAGATCGGGAGGAAGATAGTGAGGAAGATAGTGAGGAAGATTGGGAGGAAGATAGTGAGGAAGATTGGGAGGAAGATAGTTATACTAAACAAATAGTAATTTACTCCTCGAAACAGGCAAGTGGAGAATCTGGGTCCACCACTTCACGAAGATAGGTTTACGGGTTTTCGAAGGAATATATTGGAATAATGCTATTCATTGGATAAATAATTATGATGAGTTGCTTTTGCATTCCAAGTTTGATATTGTAGACCATCCGATCGTAACAAACATCCAAACTCCGGCTTTAGATCACATGGAAGACATGTCGTTGTTTGAGTCTCGTGGAAGTCTGCTTCTTTTATTGGAGGACAATTATCATTGTTACCATATATTCGAGATGAGGGAAGAGTCTTCTGAATGGTCAGTAAAGTACATTGTTGATGATATTGTTAACCCTATTCCTGATTCGCACGGTCGTCGCATACTTATGTTCTGTGTATCGTATTGAGAGAAAGAGGAGATGATTCATATATGGTGATAGAATCACATAACAAAATTGTACGATACAACTTTGTGTCAAAGAGTGTTTCTACACTGAGTACATCTTACGATCATTGAGCTGCATTCCATTCATTGCATCGTTAGCTGGTGTTTGATTATGCTCATCTCTGTTGCAGGTTTGATTTTTGAATCTTATATCTTGTCTTGTGACAACATCATTTATATGCTTAGTTTCCTTGTTTAATTAATTAAAGTATTGGAATAAATTCTTATTGCTTAGTTTCATCATATTATTTTGGTGCTATTAAGGTCGGACCAGCTTAACTTTTGAATCAACATAAAATAATGGTCATAAACCAATATTTACTCAAATTCGTTAATTTCCTTTTAGAATTTATTAGGCCTACGCGTAACTTCTGAAAAGACCTGGAATTACACTTATCTTAGGTGAAGTCATAGGCCGATCGAATACATCAAAAGTGACTGTTGTCATTTCTAGTAGCATAACAATTTCATCTGATGACTTCTAAACCAATCAAGAACCAATGTCAGAAATTTATAACAGCCTATATCTAGAATATATATAATGGTCATAAGCTATTAGTAGCACAGTTCTAGAATCGATGTTGGTCGTGACCTGCTCCCGAGATTTATACAGTGTGAATATTGTAAGTTGTTCTGTTCCAACTGCAAATAAAGGGTATCACTTTTTCAGCACATAAAAATCCGGCTGTTTTATTATATTTTGTTGGAAGCTTACTGATTAAAATATGTATTCTAGGCTCTAAACATGAAGAAGATACATGCAGTAGAGGAAGGAGATCATATGTCATCTATACCTCTATGGAAGTTGTTTGGTATAATTAGTGACCGGAGCTTATGATGAAAAACTTATTTATGAGAAGTTGTGTTCAAGAGAAGTCTACCTTAATGGTGATTATATGTAATTTTGATAAGTCGACTTTTAACTATACGTATATGGCTTTGGTTTGTTCATATTTGAGTAGTTAAGATCATATTATTTATGCATCTAGATAGGGAATTTAGGGCCTGTTTGGTTGGGGTGTATGGGTATGGGTCTATGACTTTAAAAGTCATTAATGTTGTTTTGTTGGTTATCGGCCCCACCACAATGGAATGAGGATATCCAAATGTGAAGGTGTCCTCATATGTTATGTGTGTGGGTGGTTTTTTCATACCATCCATTATCATTCCACTTTATACCAACACCCATACCCATTGTGATTCATAGCGACAAACAAAACACATATTTTGACTTTGGATGTGTGTGTATTGCTTATCGAATCCAAAACTAGAGCAATGTTTATTTAGGAGTTTGTAAGTGCACCTACTTAAAATTATTCACAGGTTGTGTGCCAACATTCTTATGCTTCAATAAACGTTTCATTGTTTTGGATTTTGACTACGTGAATGGGTGTTTGGCAATGTAGCAGTAAAAGTGGATAACGAATGCAATAATACAAATACTTGACTTTATAGATACTAATTGTTGTTGTGATTTCCACAGATTGGAAACTCACAATATATAGATAAAGAAACGGTGCTAAGGGTTCTTCCAAACGTTGTGTTGTTTGGAGAAGTAACCGTTTTCCTATATAACCGTTGTATGCAAATGGGCTTGTTTGGGTTAACAAGTTTTGACCCATTGCATCTAATTCGACCCATACTAATATTACAGAATATGTTCAAATACAAACTAAAGTCTTAATATGCTAAACATAATGTAAATTCGTTCTAACAACATTATAGGGCTAACAATTTCCCCCCTAATGTTTTAGAATCAAACTTCTTGAATTCCTGCTTGTTGTAACTTCAAGTAATGATTTCGAAATCATTACTTCCTCCATCGCTATCATCTTGATCTTCAACATTGTCTTCAAGCCTCACAATCGAAATGGTCTCGATGGACTCTATTGCTCCATCCTTCACCCTCTTGTCCTTCGGTCTTGCGGGTCCATGGCCAAGCCAACTTTGCTTGCGCTCCTACATCTTTGACGTTTCACCCAAGGCACACTAGCGGTTTCATGGTAGACTACAACTAGATCCAAATACTTCTTGTAGCAACTTCTGATTGCTTCTCTATCTTCGATGTCCAGGCCTTGTAACTGGGCTATAGTTCCCCATTTATCACCCATGGTGACGGGAAAATAGCCGCCCAAACTTTCAACAGTTTTCAACAAACACAGCAGGTTCACTTCGACATCTTTGACAACGGGTGGAATCTCATCGAGTGCATCATAATTTAAATGCACTAAGTAAAACCATTTTATCACATCTACAAATCTCTTGTTGAGGATTTCCCAATTTTTGTATAATAAACTATCCTTTTTCAACAAGTTCATGAATGAGAGAAACCTTGAGAACGAATTCACTTTGAGGGCGTATAACGTCCCATTGAAACTGAGGAAGTCGTCGTCCATGTAATCTTGGGTTACATCTTTATTCCAATCCAAATCCTCTATACCTCTAACTAATGAACACTCGTCGCTTGGATCAATTGCTTTGAAATAATCTTGCAAATATCTGGTATGTTCATTCACCACATCTCTCGGCCCAACCTTTTCTTTCTCATCATCAAACGGCCTCTCTAAACTTGTTTCCTCATCATAATACATATGATATATATTGCATCTAGTATCCTTAATTTTCATAGAAAAACCTTGCTTCTCTAACAAATCTAGGCTAAGAATATTGTGAGAAACTTCGGGAGTATATTGTACTTGTCTCACAACTAATTCACCCAAATCTGTTTTGATGGTGGTAGTGCCAATTCCATATGAAAATATAAATTTGCACTCATGTTCATCTTTGCCTATTAACTTAAACTTGTAATTCACATCATCAAACATGATTCTCCTAGGGCACATATGAAACTTGTAATGTTTACTTACGTACCATATATCATTCCAGCCATCTTCATCGGTTCCTTGCACTGTATAGTCGCCGTATATGTACACTTTCTCGGGGTACATCCTCTCTTGATTCGTTAAGTTCGCTTCTTGTTCTAGTTCGACGCCTGCCAATTTCTTTCTCCTTTCACACGCCCAAAAGGGGTGTCCCTTCTCTCGACATATGTAACATTTTGAGTTCTTGGCCTTTTTCTTTGCAACGGCATCTTCCTTCTTTCTTTCACATGTTCTGTTTTTTCTTTTGCGTTAAACGCTTCATTCTCCAGTACGGTTTGAACCAGTAATTGTTTTCCTTTTGGCGATATAGACTTCTTCTTCCTTATGTTCCATTGATACATACGCTAGGGTTTCCTCAAAAGGTAACGCCCACTTTGGAATCTCAAGTATGCTTGAACGTCGGCGTTTCCACGGACTAGAGCCTACGCCTGGTACCAATTATTCATGGTTGTGTGCCAACATTCTTATGCTTCAATAAACGTTTCATTGTTTTGGATTTTGATCGTGAATGGGTGTTTGGCAATGTAACAAGAAAAGTGGATAACGAATGCAATAATACAAATACTTGACTTTATAGATACTAATTGTTGTTGTGATTTTCACAGTTGAAACTCACAATATATAGATAAAGAAACGGTGCTAAGGGTTCTTCCAAACGTTGTGTTGTTTGGAGAAGTAACCGTTTTCCTATATAACCGTTGTATGCAAATGGGCTTGTTTGGGTTAACAAGTTTTGACCCATTGCATCTAATTCGACCCATACTAATATTACGTAATATGTTCAAATACAAACTAAAGTCTTAATATGCTAAACATAATGTAAATTGTTCTAACAACATTATAGGGCTAACACTTAATTAGTAGAACCAATTAATTTGGTTTTGCTAATTATAACCATAATTAGAACTATTATTAAGGTTATAGCATAATAGTAGTCTCGTGGCTACTCACTCCTTTGGATTACTTATGATGTTGCTGAAGGTACTACACAGGTGCGTTACTTTACACATGCTTTTATTGTAACATAATGTCATGATGATCATTTGTTGGTTTTTTGGAGGCAATATTGTTGTAACGTTAAGCAAGTGCTCTTATTGGTGATGTTTTTATGACTAATCTAGGTTTGGGGAGAAGGTGTGTATTTATCTTAATTGTCAGATACATGAAGTTAGACAATGTGCGTGAAAAAATAGTTTAGACGAGCGTTAGTTTGCATTTTAAATTAATCGAGCTGAGAATGGATATTTTGAGGTCGTTATGATGGTGATTTGATTATATGGATGCTGCTTATGCTTGGAGTCAGGATAATGATGAGTGGTTTGAATTAATCTGTACATAAGAAACTTTGTTATTTGGTTGAGTACCAGTTATTGGTGTAGTTTATGTTGGATTTGTTGGAATATATTCAATGCAATTACTGTTGAAGTCTTAACGAATTAGCAACCAATAACCATTAATCAAGCTTACCTTGGATAAGTCGACATGATTAACATTAAGTTCCTCAAGCTTTTCATTAATCAAAGAATTTACTGCTTCGAACTCTCTGATGGATGATTCCAATGTTTTTATCTCTTATTTAATAACATTAATTTCAACCAAAAGATCCACTTTAGCTTTTGAACCCATGGTTGTAAGTTCTAAGCTCTTGGACTGAAACATCTTTGGGTCTCATCACAAATACCTTTGTTCATAGACAGCACATCAGCCACGTAAGAGAACAGGTTAGCTTATAAACTAATTATAAGATCTTGAAAACAAAATCTCAGGAAGGAGCTTCATTGAGAAAATTGAAGTTAACCGAACCAATTCAGAAGCATTAAAGTAGATTTAAATCAATTAGAAAACGCAAGGAGAGTAACGCCAAATCAATCATTTAAAATATCTTCCATTAACAATACCTCATTGTTGTATATTCCATTGTAGCCCCCGAACGCAAACAAAAACTGCTCATTATTTACTAGTGCCGATGATACAGAGAGCCCCTAAAAGGATGAAACTAAGTGGGATAAAAAATAACTAGTTACTCATGTGAATTTATACTTTAGAAATGAATGTCGTAAATAACAAAAAGAAGCATTTAAATACAACAGTATTGCAGATTCAAACTTCTAATAGTAGCTCAGTATTTTGAAAGAAACAAAAGGATCACGTCGTGAAGGGATTAGAAGACCTTTAGCAAGTAAATAGAGCAACCACAACGCTGGTATAGTTATCTTAGCTAAGAGTAATAACAACTACACATTCCAAATAGAGGTTGATGTATAGTTATTTTCGGATTTGAGGTACACATTAGTTCAATTATATTAGTATCCCAAATTTATGATAAGCATCCATATTATGTGATACGCTGCAAAAGTACAGAATTCTTAAAACCTCGAATGAGATGTGACATCATATGAATTAACGACCTGATATCTTCTCAAAGATGACATGTACGGAACTTATTATACATTTAAAATGGTTTGAGAGGATACGAAACCAAAGAATGGAAATTCACCAAAGCATTATAGTTGTAAACAAATAAATTTGAAGGCGTGGAACGAAGACTTCGCTGGCGAGTGGGTCTCTTCTCTTTACGTTCGTCAAAATTGAAATAACAAGCTTCGTCATATCCATGACAAATGTCTCCAAGGCACATACAATGAAAAGTCATACCGAAGCTATATAAAGAAGTGAAAACATAACAACTCTTAACATATCATAATGAGCATACTTATTCTAGCTTTGGATCTATGATCTTTCCAATTGACACTGTGATTATTTTTATTTTCGGCACCACCAACTATAAACCACTTTTCTGGCATGGGCAGGAGACACCAAATCACCTTGATTCCTTGGTTGGGTTGGGACCATTCAAACTGCAATACAACAAACACATATTATCATTTAAAGCTAAGAGTTACATACTTATATTAGAAAGAAAGTGCAACATATATATTCATTTTAATATATGTCATTATATTGTGACCTTGTGAGGTAATGTGATAAAAAAAAAATGAAATTATAACTCACAAGCCTTCGAAAACTAGTTCTATTTCTTTAACCTGTTTTGCTTATATAAAGAGGAAGATATGCTCCAATATATCCAATTCAAAATTAACTAAAATATATATAGGTGCATACAATTACTAATGTCCAAGTTCCTTAGGAGGGATCTAATTACTTTTTATGAATATATTGGTCTGCAAATTAAGACGTTTGTTGCTTAGTGTTGGAGGTATGAGACGGCTCAACTACATTATGGTTCAACTACATAATTGGGATTTTTAGGGATGAAAAAAGAACTTGCGAGGTACTTTTCCCTAAGAAGTGTTTTTCATGTGGATTAGTATATTGGATAGAAGACAGATACATATGAAGTATGGTCAATTGATATCAAAGCTGGTGTTCTAAAGGAGTGTTTGGATATGGGTGGTAGTAATCTGGTTCCCACTGGTATGCATTCTGTTTTTGATGATACCTGCTTGCTATTTCAATATCTAGTCTCATGTTGTGAGGATTTGCAATAAGGATTAGGGGGAGAATGGAAAGTCTTGGAAATGTAATCAATTACATTAGCATATTTAGTGGAGGAGAGGACTTGGCCATTCTAGATGATGCCCTTTCTGTTAAGCTTATAGGCCAAATTGTGTGATGATGAAGTTGCACTTTTGGTTTTAGTTTGTTCAAAAGAAAGGGAAATGTAGTCTATTTTGGTGATGCCTTCACTTTTCTCTTGTTTGATGCTATTGAATATGAGGATGCAGGCTATTATACCTTAGCATTGAATGGCGGGCAATGGAAGGGAAATGTAGTCCGGTTTCTGGTGAAGGGTGACTTAGTTGTATACATTTTGAGGCTGTTGAACACAGTAGTTTCATAGATACTGAATAGTTGCTGTTTTGAAGTTGTATTTCCATTTTCTCAGTCATATAAGTAACTATGGAGTTGTCATACTATTAGCTGAGCTGATGTATATATGCTTCTGTATATATGTTGGTACATTAATCTATAGTTCCCTATTTTGAACCAAAATAAAATAAAATAAAAAATGAATATTTAGTTAAAACAAACATGTGTGTAATACTGTAATACGTGGTTTGGTTCGGGTAACCGTCGATATTTGAAAATTAAAACCGAAACCGAACTGTTATAAACGGGTTTATCTGGTTTTGGGTTTTTCGGTTTCGGTTCTGTTATCGGTTTTTTCCAGTTTCGGATTAAATGGATCGGCCCTGTTTATCAGTTTTTGGGTTTTAAACACCCAGGCCAGAAACAACAAGAACCAACGTTTATGTTGGCCCAGCCCAATACGAGTAAACAAAATCTTGACCCATTGTAACAATTTAACTAAACTAAGCCGACATAAACAATTATATATATACAACCGATGAAATTAATTACACTAGGGTTTTAATGGCAATGATTACTGAAAGTTTATCGGAGGATCTTGTTATACCTGATGAAGTTTTGATGGAAATCTTACTTCGATTATCTTTACTTTCGCTTCAGCTTTTTAAATCCTCTCCAAACACTGGTTATCTCTCATAACTTCTGAATATTTCATTCGCCGTCTTCGGAAGCCTAGAATTGTTACTCCTTGCGGTTTATTTTTCCGCACAGATAATTCTAAATATTATGATTTTGTGACGCTGGGTCCCAAAGTTTCTTCATTTCCATTACGTGCTACTATCGCTGAGGCAGGAAGTTATTTTCGTATTATGCAATCGTGTAATGGTTTACTTTTATGCAGAAATTATGTTTGGCCCGCGCATTATATTATTACTATGTATACAATCCTTTTACTAATATATTTAAGAATATTCCATTTCCACGTTATCAATGCTCCACTTGGTCTACTCCTATGATACTAGCTTTTGATCCAACTAAATCACCTTACTACAAACTCGTGATTACTCAAAAGAAAAACGACCTGCATAATCGTGATTGGGAGCAAGATTGGGTGGAATACCGGGAGCAAGATTGGGAGGAAGACAGTCATGAAGATAGTGATACTGAACGAATATTAATTTACTCCTCGGAAACAGGCAAGTGGAGAATATGTGGTCCACCATTACACAAATATAGGTTTTGGACTTTTGGGACAGGATTATACTGGAATAATGCCATTCATTGGATAAATAGTTTTGATGGTGAGCGTTTGCATTCGAAGTTTGATATTGTAGACCATCCAATTGTAACAAACATACAAACTCCGGTTTTAGACTACATGAGAGCCATTTTGTTGTTTGAGTCTCATGGAAGTCTGCTTCTTTTAATGGAGGACAATGATCATTGTTACCATATATTCGAGATGAGGGAAGAGTCTTCTGAATGGTCGGTAAAGTACATTGTTGATGATATTGTTAACACTATTCCTGATTTGTACCGGTGGTCGGATACTTATGTTCTGTGTATTGTATTGGGAGAAAGAGGAGATGATTCATATATGGTGATAGAATCACATAACAAAATTGTACGATACAACTTTGTGTCGAAGACTGTTACTATACTGTGTACATCTTACGATAATTGGAGCTGCATTCCATTCATTGCATCGTTAGCTGGTGTTTGATTCTGCTCATCTCTGTTGCAGGTTTGTTTTTTGAATCTTATGCTTAGTTTCCTTGTTTAATTAATTAAAGTATTGGAATAAATTCTTATTGCTTAGTTTCATCATATTATTTTGGTGCTATTAAGTTCGGACCAGCTTAACTTTTGAATCAACATAAAATAATGGTCATAAACCAATATTTACTCAAATTCGTTAATTTCCTTTTAGAATTTATTTGGCCTACGCGTAACTTCTGAAAAGACCTGGAATTACGCTTATCTTAGGTGAAGTCATAGGCCGATCGAATACATCAAAAGCGACTGTTGTCATTTCTAGTAGCATAACAATTTCATCTGATGACTTCTAAACCAATCTAGAACCAATGTCAGAAATTTATAACAGCCTATATCTAGAATATATAATGGTCATAAGCTAAGTAGCAGAGTTCCTGATCAATGTTGGTCGTGACCTGCTCCTGAGATTTATAAAATGTTAATATTGTAAGTTCTTCCGTTCCAACTGCAAATAAAGGCTAGCACTTTTTCATCACATAAAAATCCGGTTGTATTAGTATGGTTTGTTGGAAGCTAACTAATTTAATATGTATTCCAGGCTCTAAACATGAAGAAGATACATGCAGTAGAAGAAGGAGATATGTCATCTATGCCTCTATGGAAGTTGTTTGGTATAATTAGTGACGATGGTTATGATGAAAAAAATTATTTATGAGAAGTTGTGATCAAGAGAAGTCTACCTTAATGGTGATTATATGTAATTTTGATTACTCGACTTTTAACTATACATATATGGCTTTGGTTTGTTCATATTTTTATTTGAAGTTTGGATGTGTGTGTATTGCTTATCGAATCCGAAACTAGAACAATGTTTATTTAGGAGTTTGTAAGTGCACCTACTTAATTAGTAGAACCAATTCATTCGGTTTTTGCTAATTATAACCATTAGAACTATGATTAAGGTTATAGAATAATAGTAGTCTCGTGGCTACTCACTCCTTTGGACGACTTATGATGTTGGTGAAGGTACTACACGGATGCGTTACTTTACACATGCTTTTATTGTAACATAATGTCATGATGATCATTTGTTGGTTTTTTGGAGGCAATATTGTTGTAACGTTAAGCAAGTGCTCTTATTGGTGCTGTTTTTATGACTAATCTAGGTTTGGGGAGAAGGTGTGTATATATCTTAACTGTCAGATACATGAAGTTAGACAATGTGCGTGAAAAAATAGTTTAGACGAGCGTTAGTTTAGAAGTGAAGACAATTGTGATATATCCAAAATAATTTGAGTTCTGGAACTGGATATTTGGGATCGTAACATGATATTTTAAATTAATCGAGCTGAGAATGGATATTTGAGGTCATTATGATGGTGGTTTGATTATATGGATACTGCTTATGCTTGGAGTCAGGATAATGATGAGTGGTTTAAATTAATCTGTGCATAAGAAACTTTGTTATTTGGTTGAATACCAGTTATTGCTGTAGTTTATGTTGGATTTGTTGGAACATATTCAATGCAATAACTGCAGTTGGTCTACTAGAAAGTTATGTTGAAGTCGTAACGAATTAGCAACCAATAGCCATTAATCAAGCTTGCCTTGGATAAGTCGACATGATTACCATCAAGTTCCTCAAGCTTTTCATTAGCCAAAGAATTTACTTATTCGACCTCTCTGATGGATGTTTCCAATGTTTTTATCTCTTCTTTGATTACATTAACTTCAACTAAAAGATCCACTTTAGCTTTTGAACCCATAGTTTATAGTCTAAGCTCTCAAGCCGAAAGATCTTCTGGGTGTTTTGAATCCATCGGCTTAGGTCTCTTCACAAATACCTTTGTTCATATACAACACATCAGCCATATAAGAAACAGGGATGAGTTGGATAAATATCCATGTCGTTATATTCTATATATAGAAAAAGAAAAGATATAGAAAAAGAGTTCACTTATAAACAAATTATAAGATCAAAGACTAACAAAATATCTTAAGAACGAGCTTGATTGAGATGAGAAAATTAAAGTTTTTTTTTTTTTTTTCCTTGCAAAAGGGTGAACTATATATTAACATCCAACTACAAACAACTTAGGTATACACTGGATTGGATATGCCCAACCAGGAGAGAAGAAACAAATCTGCTACCTATCCGATATCAGACAATACCTATCCACATCTCTGTCAAGCTAAACAATATCTCAGATACATCAAATTAAACAGAGCAAACAGAACCAAACAGTCTTTTAGCAGAATTCTTCAGCAGTAGCAGCCATAATGCACCAACCATAGCTTCACAACTACATTTCCTAATCCCATTTCCTCATAGATCATTCAACCCGCATCCACAATGACCTAGAAGGAAAAATGGGATACACATCATTGTGCAAGCTATAGCCTCCCAGTCACTTAAATCAAGGGCTCTTCCAGACACCTACATTTCCATCTTAGCATTAAAGAGGCATCAGTACCTGGAAACACTCACCTTGACTGAGACACCAACCTAACCCTCCTTGAACAGTGTATAGATAGGACCAAGTATGTTCATCTTTCACTCCTCACCATTCCTATCTTCATACACTGCCCCACCAAACTCACTTACCCTTCATAAATGGATACCTACTATATGGTAACCATTAGACTGTAAACTAGTATACTTTTAAGACTCGTCACAATTACCTAACAAAGGCCTATTGTATGAATGACAGGAAAGGATATAGCAACAGACTAAGGAGACCAAGGTACAAGGCCATCATTTATAGTGAGTTTAACCTATCATCAATCCCAAATTGCATGGACTGAAGATAGAAGGTCAAAACCTTTTTGATTTTGCAGATAAACTTGAACCTCCACTCCGCATAATGTTGAAATCATACAAGATCAAATACTGATTCCAACACTCCTTATTGAAACAGAGTGCATAACCAAGCCGGAAACTACATTTTGAGTCTTACAGACTCGAACCAGATTACTGCCTCCAAACATAATGTAGTTACATTCCTCACATATGCAATGCAGGCAGATAGCTGGGAGAAGTTTTCAGACTCAAGGTACTAGCCTCTACTGTAACCAAACCCCATCTCCAAACACTGCCTCAATCTCCCACAAGGATGAATTCAGAATTCTCATATTCATAGTGAGTTTCCATGTTTTGCTAACTTCATCCACATATTTTGACCACTTCACAGTGAGGCTAGCCAACTTCAGTTTAACACAATTAGTAATGTCTTTCATAACCTCTTGATGACTTCTTTTGGTATCAGCAAACAACCTCTTGTCCCTCTCGTTCCAAATATAGTAAATGCAAGTTGCAAACCCTATCCTTCTCACAATGCTCATAATGGATCTGTTACAGGGGAGCTTCATCATTTCCTCAAGAATCTCCTCCCATTTATTAGAATTTTGACTCTGATTGATTCTTATCTTCATTTCCTCCCATTTATTAGAATATTGGCACTCAAAATACAAATGATCAACAGAGTCAGGACATGAATCACATAGAGGGTACCATTTTGCAATCCTATCTTGAGTTGCAAGTCTTCTCAGAACAGCAAGCCAAAAGATTAAAGAATGTTTTGGAATACAATGAGAAAACCATACAACTTTATACCAAGAAGCTTGGACATCTCTCATTCTCCAATCTTTCCAAACTCTACTGATTGGAGAAAGAGAAAATTAAAGTTGACCGAATATCCGAAACAATTCAGAAGAATTGAAGTTTATTTACATTAATTAGGAAACACATGGACAGTAAAGACAAAAGTAATCATTCAAAATATCTTCATTAAGCATTAACAATACGTCATTGTTGTATTTTCCATCATTTGCGAGTGTTGATGATACAGAGCCCCTGTTTCATATAAAAAGGACGAAACTAAGTGGGATAAAAAAATATAACTGATTACTCATGTGAAGCATTTGAATACGACAAAATGAAAATAATACAAAAATTTTTTATACTTCAAGAGTCGCCTCTTAATTTTTCTGACTACTCACTATTTCTCCCTTTTGACGTTTGAGGCTATGAAAGCTCGAATGGGTGATCTTGCACAAAGCTTAGGCATGCCACCAGGTTTGGGTGATCAGTTCAAGCAATAATCCATCCCTCTTTTGCAGTCATCCTTCAAAAAGCTGCAGTTTTGTAGACTAACCATGCCAAAAGTTTCATTTTCTACCCTGTAACTTGTAAAAATATTAACGATAACATGTATCTGTCTTTTTGCTCAAAATTTCTGCATTAGTAAAGTACCCGACCTATGCTACAACAAGTTAACTTCAAATAGAGTAATTTCTCTTAATAGGCTGAAACAGGTCGAGTTGGGATTTTAAGTTATCTATAAAAAGTTGGTGTGACGTACGAATATAAAAAATTGTACTAACAGATCGATATCTTCTAATTGATGAGGGGTTGTGTTAAAAGATTACAGTTTTGCCCCATTCGACCACTTTTTGGTTAGTTTTGAACTTGCATAATTGACCCGTTAGCGATAGAACGTAAGTACATAACCCCTGTTGACCCATTGATAACTAAATGGGTCGTAATTGCTATCTTCCCAAAAAGTAAAATACGAGGAATGATTCAGACTCAATTTTAAATGCAGACATCTTGAACTTGAAAAACTCTTAAATTATCGTGTTGCAATATAATTGATTAACATGAATATACTAATACTTTCGTTTCATAGGTTTCTTATCAGGTTTCCGGATAAAAGCTGTGTGTTAAGTGAAGAAAAAGAAGTAACAGCGACCATTTCAAGAAAATATAGATTTGAAAGAGTTGTAAAGGAACGAAAACCGCCTATTTGTCTGTTATTTCGCTCTCGAGATGTTTTTCTATTGTTAATTTATGATGCAAGTATATTTGACTGATGGAATTCTACAAGGGTTGGATTCTGTATGTTCTGTCATCCAATTATTTGCTTAATTGTACTACCAGAAATAGGGGTGTTCATGGGGGGGATTCGGTTGGTTAGCTTGAGATTTTTTACTATCCATTACAGGGCAGGTAGTTCACTTTACTACCTTAAATCGAACCATACTAGGCGAGAAACTGGACATGCGGGTACCAGAAATGAGCGATTACCCGCGGTTCGTGTCACGGTGAACCATTTTAGAACTTGAAATGAGTCAAACCGAATGAAGAATAACACGATTTAGAACGCAAAATGCTATTGTAGTAACATTTAAATATCACTGAAAATATTGAAGTTATAGTAAAGATTTTGCATCACAATCATTACATTCAAATCATCATATCTGTACAACTAATTAACTAAATATACTTGTTCAATTATATACTCCACAATAACATTCATCGTATGTTAGTAAATTGTTTTCGTTATATAGGTAACAAGTCGTCATACTATCAAAGTAGTGCAATCTATAATCAATGTTTGTACCAATTTCATGAATATTTAGTAGAATCCATTTTTAGTCAAAAGAGTATATGAAGATATAAGGGATAATAGCAATGAGGTGGGGATGGTGGAGGGTGATTTGGTGACGCCGATAAGAAAATGGAGGACTTATGATATGATGGCATGTACTTTATGTCACAATGAGGAAGAATCACATTCTCATCTCTATTTTCAGTGTTCTTATATTAATCTCATAGGGGAAAAGATTAAGAGGATGATAGGTAATGATAGGTATCCAAAATAATGGAGGGATATTGTTAATTGTCTTGCTCGAATGAAGGATGGGAATAATATAAGCAGTGTTCTTAGAAAATTATGTGTATCAGCTTGTGTGTATTTAATATGGCATGAAAGAAATAATAAAATTATCAGGGATGAAAGAAGAACTTGGGAGGTACTTTGCCCTAAGAAGTGTTTTTCATGTGGATTAGTAATATTGAATAGATAGACATGAAGTATGGTCAATTGATATCGAAGCTGGTGTTCTAAAGGAGTGTTTGGATATGCATTATGTTTTTGATGATGCCTGCTTGCTATTTCATCTCTAGTCTCTTGTTGTGAGGATGTAGTTGCAATGAGGATTAGGGGGAGAATGGCAAGTTTAGGAAATGTAGTTAATTACATTTGCATATCTAGTGCAGGAGAGGACTTAGCCATTCTAGATGATGTCGTTTATGTTAAGCTTCTAGGCCAAATTGTGTGAGGATGAAGCTGCACTTTTGGTTTTAGTTTGTTCTATAGAAGGGGAAATGTAGTCTATTTTGGTGAAGTCCTATGGTAGGAGGGATGATGCCTTTGCTTTTCTCTCGTTTGATGCTATTGAGTATGAGGAAGGGAAATGAAGTCCTTTTTATTTGTGTATGTGAGTTAGTAACTATGGAGTTGTCATAGTACTAGTTCCCTATTTTGAATGAATGAATGAAAAAAAAAAAAAAAAAAAAAAAGTTAAAACATACATGTGCATAATACGTGGTTCAGGCGGGTAATCGCCGATATTTGAAAATTAAAACCGAAACCGAACTGTTATAAACGGGTTTATTTGGTTTCGGGTTTTTCGGTTTCGGTCATGTTATCAGTTTTTTGCAGTTTCAATTCGGATTAAACAGATCAGCCCGTCTTTGGGTTTTAAACACCCTGGCCAGAAACAACAAGAATCAACGTTTAAGTTGGCCCAGCCCTACATGAGTAAACATAATCTTGGCCCATTGTAAAAATTTAACTAAACTAAGCCGACATAAACAATTATATATACAAAACCGATGAGCTAAATTTACACATTGTATGTAGGGTTTATTAAGTCCCAGAAAAATTAATTACACTAGGGTTTTAATGGCAATGATTACTGAAAGTTTATCGGAGGATCTTGTTATACCTGATGAAGTTTTGATGGAAATCTTACTTCGATTACCTTTACTTTCGCTTCAGCTTTTTAAATCCGTCTCCAAACACTGGTTATCTCTCATAACTTCTGAATATTTCATTCGCCGTCTTCGGAAGCCTAGAATCGAAACTCCTTGCGGTTTATTTATCAGCGAACGTAATTTTGAATATTATGATTTTGTGACGCTGGGTCCCAAAGTTACTTCATTCCCATTACGTGCTACTATCGCCGAGGCAGGAAGTCGTTTTCTTATTCTGCAATCGTGTAATGGTTTACTTTTATGCCTAAATGTTGTTTCACACCAGATTTATTACTATGTATACAATCCTTTTACTAATAAATTTAAGAATATTCCATTTCCACAATATGAACACTCCACTGGTATGATACTAGCTTTTGATCCAACTAAATCACCTTACTACAAACTCGTGATTACTCAAAAGGAAACTGAACGAAAAATGGGAGACTGGGAGCAAGATTGGGTGGAAGACTGGGAGGAAGATTGGGTGGAAGACTGGGAAGAAGATTGGGTGGAAGACAGTGATGAAGATAGTGATACTGAACGAATACTAATTTATTCATCGGAAACAGGCAAGTGGAGTATATGTGGTCCACCATTACACGAAGGTAGGTTTTGGCATCTTTCGAAAGGAATATACTGGAATAATGCTATTCATTGGATAAATAATTATGATGGTGAGCGTTTGCATTCCAAGTTTGATATTGTAGACCATCCGATTGTAACAAACGTACAAACTCCGGCTTTAGATGACGTGAAAGACATGTCGTTGTTTGAGTCTCGTGGAAGTCTGCTTCTTTTAATGGAGGACAATGATCATTGTTACCATATATTCGAGATGAGGGAAGAGTCTTCTGAATGGTCAGTAAAGTACATTGTTGATGATATTGTTAACACTATTCCTGATTTTTACCGGTGGTCGCATACTTATGTTCTGTGTGTTGTATTGGGAGAAAGTGGAGATGATTCATATATGGTGATAGAATCAGATAACCAAATTGTACGATACAACTTTGTGTCAAAGACTATTTCTACACTGTATAATTTCAAACCATATCAGAGGTCTTGGGGCTGCTTTCCATTCATTGCATCGTTAGCTTCTGCTCATCTCTGTTGCAGGTTTGTTTTTTGAATCTTATATCTTGTCTTGTGACAACATCATTTATATGCTTAGTTTCCTTGTTTAATTAATTAAAGTATTGGAATAAATTCTTATTGCTTAGTTTCATCATATTATTTTGGTGCTATTAAGTTCGGACCAGCTTAACTTTTGAATCAACATAAAATAATGGTCATAAACCAATATTTACTCAAATTCGTTAATTTCCTTTTAGAAATTATTAGGCCTACGCATAACTTCTGAAAAGACCTGGAATTACGCTTATCTTTGGTGAAGTCATAGGCCGATCGAATACATTAAAAGCGACTGTTGTCATTTCTAGTAGCATAACAATTTCATCTGATGACTTCTAAACCAATCTAGAACCAATGTCAGAAATTTATAACAGCCTATATCTAGAATATATAATGGTCATAAGCTATTAGTGGCAGAGTTCCTGAATCAATGTTGGTCGTGACCTGCTCCCGAGATTTATAAAATGTTAATATTGTAAGTTCTTCCGTTCCAACTGCAAATAAAGGGTAGCACTTTTTCATCACATAAAAATCCGATTGTTTTAGTATGGTTTGTTGGAAGCTAACTAATTATATGTATTCCAGGCTCTAAACATGAAGAAGATACATGCAGTAGAAGGAGATATGTCATCTATGCCTCTATGGAAGTTGTTTGGTATAATTAGTGACGATGGTTATGATGAAAAAATTATTTATGAGAAGTTGTGATCAAGAGAAGTCTACCTTAATGGTGATTATATGTAATTTTGATTACTCGACTTTTAACTATACATATATGGCTTTGGTTTGTTCATATTTGTGTAGTTAAGATCATATTATTTATGCATCTAGATATGGAATTTATTTTAACTTTGGATGTGTGTGTATTGCTTATCGAATCCGAAACTAGAGCAATGTTTATTTAGGAGTTTGTAAGTGCACCAACTTAATTAGTAGAACCAATTAATTCGGTTTTTGTTAATTATAACCATTAGAACTATGATTAAGGTTATAGAATAATTGTAGTCTCGTGGCTACTCACTCCTTTGGATAACTTATGATGTTGATGAAGGTACTACACGGATGCGTTACTTTACACATGCTTTTATTGTAACATAATGTCATGATGATCATTTGTTGGTTTTTTGGAGGCAATATTGTTGCAACGTTAAGCAAGCTAGTGCTCTTATTGGTTCTCTTTTAATGGCTAATCTAGGTTTGGGGAGAAGGTGTGTATTTATCTTAATCGTCAGATACATGAAGTTAGACAATGTGCGTGAAAAAATAGTTTGGACGAGCGTTAGTTTAGAAGTGAAGACAGTTATGATATATCCAAAAGAATTTGAGTTCTGGAACTGGATATTTGGGATCATAACATGCTATTTTAAATTAATCGAGCTGAGAATGGATATTTTGAGGTCGTTATGATGGTGGTTTGATTATATGGATGCTGCTTATATTATAATGGTCAATTCTCCTTGATTGCAGACTTGACGATCTATTTTCTAGAAAGGTATTTGTATTCACCATTTGTGATAGACACTTGAATGTTTATTTGAGACTGTGAGGGTATGCGGACTAGTATGCAAAGTAGGCAAAAGATAGAAAAATGGAGGGAAATAAGTAACTATAAACTGTTATATTGATGATGATATAACTGTCATACATACATAATATATATATAGTATACTAAAAGTTGTCACTGAAGGGATGTGATGGTTCATTCAAACCAGCAGACATACCCTTTCAATATAACTGTAAATAACTGTTTATTAACTACTTTAACTAACTGTCTTAGGGTCTGTTTGGCCTTTATGCCTTAATGGCATGTGTTTAACATGGCTGCAACCTATTACAAATACTAACTATTGTACATAATAGTGTAGCTAATGGTTCAAAACAGATTAATGTTAAGTTGATCTTAACAGATTCCAACATTCTTCCCCTTAAGATCAAATAACCTCTAATGTGTTTTTCTTTTCTTCTTGCTTTCTTGATGTAATCAACTAATGATGATAAAATCATCACTAGAATTGCTGCTTGTGTCCCTTTCTTCTTTCTTCACTTCCATACTTGTGCTTCCTTATTCAAAATGGTCTTTTGTCTCCATTTGGTAATTAGCTTGATATTTGTTGCCCTTCTCTGTTTCTTCTAAATCCTCCAGTTCAACTCCAAAGTGTTCAATCTTGCTCTTCTCTTGACTGATTTTGTCTTGTCCAATAGGTGTTGTCACTTGATCTTCTTGATCACCACAATGACTATGAAGGCAGGTTAACTCTTTGCCTTTAACCACAGATTATGTGGTCTTCTTTGGAACAGTCCTTTGTTCCACTTGTGGCACCCTTGGAGTTAGGGGTGAGCATCGGTCCCGGACCGGACCGGACCGCCAAGACCGAGGACTGAATTAGCCAAAAAGCCTAGACCGAAGACCGGACCGAATGTGGTCAGTCCGGTCCGGTCTCGGTCGGTCGGTCCGGTCCAACAAGGCCAAAATAGTCAGTTTTTGGTCCGGACCGGACCGGACCGATGACCGAATTAGCCCAAAAGCCTAGACCGAGGACTGGACCGAATGTGGTCGGTCTGGTCCGGTCCGGTCTCGGCTGGTCCGTCGGTCGGTCCGATCCATTCGGGTCGTTTGCCCACCCCTACTTGGAGTGCTATATTAGCACTTAAATACATCCAAGTATTTATTGTAACACTTTCTAATTTCTTCACCATAATCATGTGATAAGCCAAACATTTATACTATATAACCAAATTCTTTTGCAAAGTATACACTTAGGTATCCTCCTAAGCTTTCCACTAATTTATAAAGATCCATTAAATGCCACTTATTTTTGGGGGTATGGGACCAGGAAATTCCCTTTTCAATTAAACATCATAAAACCATTTGAAAGCAATGTTAAACTTGTCCCTAAATATGTCTCATTCTTAACTCATCATGGTTTAAAAGATTAAGAAAAGATACATACTCATTAAATGAACTTACTTTTGTTGGATAGTGTCATACCCCCAAAATACCTGTTTTGCAGCGGAATGGAATACCTGGGACAGTTACAGTTATATTGAACGACCTAAAGTGTCGTTTGAAAATATCGTTTGATTAAGTAAAATAATCAGAGTTTACAAACCATAGGTTCCAAAAGATTTCCAAAGTACTAAGATGAGTTTGTTACAATCAAACGATAGTTAAGTGCATAAAATCCATGTGAGACGCATCGTCACCGCGACTCTATGATAAGTCCACATTCATGCCATGAAGTGTATGCCTTAGATACCTGAGATAAAACATGCTAAAAGTGTCAACACAAAGGTTAAGTGAGTTCATAGAGTTTGTGTTGTCATGAAAACCTTTAAAGAACGTTCATGCAGCAAAGGCATTGCAATCCACTCGCCCAAGTTTCACCATACAAAACTTGCAACCTGTGTTCACAACCCACCGCCAAAATATGTATAGTTTATGTTCAAGCACACATCGTCAAATGAGTTCACATAATAGTACATAACTTAATGTATCAATAATCAATTGATATAGCACATAATATAGTATAGTTTCAAATAGTTCCAAGTCCGTTAGTTCATGATTGTAGCAATTCCGTTACATCAACATTATACCAAGTCTGTTAGTTTGAAATTATCCAAAGTCCGTTAGATCGTGATCATACCAAGTCAGTTAGCTCAATGGTCTATGATATAAAAACTCTAAGTATGACAATACTGTTACTTCGTATGACTAAACATTCAGTTCAGATAAACATACAGTTTGCAAATAATCATGATCGTCATAAAAGTAGTTGAGCATGTATCTCCCCCAAAGAGTTTAATAAATAGTTAAAATGAGAAAAGTGGGGCTATGACTCACCTGATGCAATGATTATGATGACAAAAGTGGATACACTGAAATGAGGTGCAATCTCTATCTGCAACCTATTATGAATGATATGATCTAATATAAGTCATCAAATAATGTTGTGCATGCAAACTCATATGATATCCATACCACTTGTACATTTTTGTAAATGAAGTTTATCATCGAAATATATGTTTATGACATCTCGTCATGTTATAAAATACTTTACAAGTACTTACGTTGAAACAACATCCTACAATGATGGTTAAGTGATAAATCAAGAAAATATAGTTCTTCGTCGTAAAACAATATAATTTGACAACTCATGAAAATGGCTAAGTTTGAGTGATCGTATATTATTCATTATACCCTCGTTTGACGAACGGTTGAACATTTTGGAAACTAGAATAGGCGAACTCACTTTTACTTGAAGACATCGTTTTCTAAAAAGTATTCTATCGATATAAAAAATGGCTCCAAACATGGTCACTTGCGATAACCATTTTGTACTAATAGAAAATATGTAAGTGTTAATACTTGTTAAAAATAGTTACGATAGCCATATTTAAAACGCATGCAACTTAGTCGTTATAGCTCCGTTTTCTACGTTTTATATATCCTTAGTTTCGTGTTATTGTATCCTAATATATTTTTGATAAATCGACTCATTTAGATAATGTTTAAAACTCATTTTTGCCCCTTAAATAATCCTTGACAGCTTGTATATTTTCAGAAAATTAGTTTTCGTCGCAAAACTTGAAAATAGCGTAACTTCTTCGTTATAAACCCGTTTTAACCCGTTCAAGCGACCACGGTTTCGTTTTAAAGTCTATTTTCTGAAAATATAAACCAAAATAATCCATGACCTGTCGAAATTTCCAGATTTTACAAAAATGAACAGCCCTTAATTATAAGTTGTCAAAAATGATTTTTCTATTGTAATACTTGTTCTAAACCCTTCCAATCAACACCAAAAATATTCTAAACCGACCATACACCTTTGTAGGGTGTCATAAGTTCCTAAACTTCATCAAAAATGATAGGTTTCATGGGAATAAATATAGGATAGTTTAAACTAATAATAAGTAATAAAAACAAGTAAAAAGTGGTATGATTCATAGTATATTTGCATGTTTTTGTTACTAGATCACAAAAATATATCAAAAATGAGTATGAAAGAGTAGGAAAATTTTACTAGATGCTTACTAGAGTGATGATGAATTTTTGAGCAAGTGAACCTAATAATCTTGAGGTTTTTATTTCAAAACCCTAACTAGATTATCACTAAGACTTGATTAACACTTGAAGCTTTGAAAAACCAATGGTTTCTCCTTGTTTCTTGCCTTGGTCGACCAAAATGAAAAAGAGAGAAAATATGATAAAGTTTTCACCTTCTAGTATGTGTAATGTATGTATTTTACTTTAGTATATTATTAGTATATTGTAAATATCTAGCCAAAGGTGTATGTGTACACTTAGGTGTAATTTTTAATCAATGAAATGGATGACTAGGGGGGAGGTCGGCAAGGACTTAATGGTAAAGGGTTTGGTATAGTTTTGAGGATTAAATGTATTTTAGGTTAAGTATAATGTATATTTTGTAAATATAATTAGGTATTAAGTGTAGCGTTAGCTAGAAATCAATTTTAACGGAACAAAGTAAAATATATCGAAGTCATAAAAATTATAAAAATGCATTTCTCACAAGTATTGAGTGAATAAATAATTATCGAATTGAATTTACGAAAACCGTCGTAAATATATACATAACAATTTATATACCAAAATAAATTCAAAACATTGGGTAAACTAATAATATAATTTTTATAGTCTTAAAATGAGTATAAAAATATATCAAGACACTTTTTGGAAGTGTCGGATCAATTATTCAAAATAAATGATCGTGCGATAGCGTTTATTTAATAGATAAATATACGTTAATGAAATATGCAAACCCATGCATGAACTAATATGAAAATGATGTTACTGATGATATGTAGACTAACTCTAGACTATGAAGTGTTCTCAATGATGTTTCATGAATATGCAGCTAAACCCTTACGGTTACGCGAATTTGATACTTGTAAACCTAGTTTATGAAAAATGATGAATAGTGAATCATGAATAGTGATTTTTCTTTGGGAATGAATAGTGTTTCGTGAATAGTAAAATTTTAAAATAACCTCTCAAAGTCGCAAACTGACTTCAAAATTGATGAATAGTAACCAGTGAATAGTAAATTCCCAAGATGAATAGTAAATTTGAGAAATGACCTGAAATTACGAGTTGTCACATTCGTCCACCCAAAAAGGAATTCAGTCCCTGAATTCAGTTCGTTTTGGTTTCTCTGGTTTAGAGTTTGTGATGAATAACGAGGAGAGAAAACATGAAGAAGTGTCGTTACGGCTATCTATGATTAAGAGTGTATAAACATCGCGATAGAGAAAATATTGGAAGAATCTCCCATGAGTATCACTTTGACTTTTAGGAATATGTGAAAATTTTTGCTTGCACTAAGATTTATAAATAACTGCTCCCAACATAACATGATCCCTCCAGAATTAGACATAGGTAGCTAGGCTATGTATAATTAAAGAACGATAATGTGATGTTCGATTTAGTTGTTATAACTCTCAATGTTTAAAGAGATTTAAACCATGTCATTTATAAAATGGCGTTAAAGTAAAAGGAAGTAAAATTTGTGTAAGTGATAACGAATCGAGAAGGAAAAGAAAGTACGATAGATGAGAATTTCGTAACAGTGGTTTATCAAACAAGAATACATCTTAAGTCATAAAGATCCGAATACGAAGGAAGACATAAACTTAGTACGACATAGTGCATAAGGAAATAAGACTGTTAGTTTCTATACTTCTTCAGTCTGCCGCGTTGTTGATACCCTGGTGAGCTTCTCCTCCTTCTAACATATATGCTTTCCCAAGAACTCCTTCAACTTGTTGACCTTGGTTTTGGGGACATTGGTTCCGATAGTGTCCTTGCTCCCCACATCCGAAACATGTAATTATGGCCTTGCCTCTACAATCCCTAGCAAGGTGTCCCAGTTTTTGACACTTCTGGTACATAGCAGGGCAAAGACCCGAGTGATGATACTTACATCGATTACATAGTGGGTAGGTTCCAGCATAACCTCTGCCTTCTATTGGTGCAACAACATAAGCCCTGGCGACTTCTTGTCTTCTATTCTATTGTTGATAATGGTTAGTGTTATGGATTTGGTTGTCATAATTATAACCTCACTGGTCATTTTCCCATTTCCTTTTGTTGTTGCTAGTTTGGTTGTTGTTGTTGTTGTTGATAATTTTTTCCCTTTTCACAACTTGAGCCATGAGTTTTTGAGTTATCCTGATAGTCTCTTCAATTGTTTGTGGATCGGAAGAAGTTAAATCTCCTTGAATACTTTGTGGAAGTCCTCCAATAAAATTTTCCAGTAATTTCTCATTGTCCGAAACCATAGTTGGACAAAGAGCAGCCAACTCTTGAAACCTTCTAATGTAAGTCTCGATATCATAACCAATAGTCACTAACTCATAAAATTCTGTTTCTAGTTTCTTCACCTCTGTGCGTGGACAATACTTCTTAGTTAACAGCTTCTTGAATTCATCCCACGTGAGCTTGTAAGCATTTTCGATACCAATAGGCTGCGCATATGAATTCCACCATGACATTGCGCCATCTAAGAGTGTACCATTGGCGAACTTCACCTTGCAATCATCTGGGCAATTGCATAGAATAAATACAGACTCCATCTTCTCAAACTAACGGATCATAGCAATGGCTCCTTCGTGCCTTTGAACTTTGTGGGATCACAGCTTCTTAAAGTATTTGTATGTACAATTTCGAACCTGCACCTCCCTGCAGCTCGCGTATAAAGAAGTCTAGAAGCTTCAGAAGAGTCATGACCTCGCAGGCAAAGATTCATCGTTGCTCGTTCTTTCCTTAGTGCCTCGGCTATACTATCCTTTACATACTTTTGGATAGCAGCTTGTGTCATTTCAGTGCAACTTTCTTTGGCGCCATAACTCTTCAAAATAAGAGGAAAGGTGAGACGTAGCAAAGTCCTATGTTAAGAATAAGCACTCTAAAGAGATGTGATAGGAGGTGATAAATTTGAGGTTATTTTTCAAAATGGTTGATGGATTCCTAGGAGATGGGTTATGAGATGTCGTAAGTGCTTCAAATGTATGATGGTCTAGTGACTTAATGTGTGAATCGCGTGTAACTCGACATGTTGGTGGTGAAACAGAGGAGTGAGAGCGACTTCACCCTCCTTAAAGGTTTTATCTCGGCATTCGATGTTATCGGTGATGAGTCAGCTGATGTTAAAATTGTGATAGGGAATGACAAGGCATTCTCCACGTTGGAGTCTGAAGAAAGGATAATAGGATGGGTATCGGGAGACATCAATGTGACAATCAATTTGAAATGAAAGTAAATAACCCGTAAAATGTATGTATGAAACCGCATGTATAGTGAATATGCACTTATGATGAAATGATGAGACGCTATGATGATGCGCTTATAGTCTAGGGTCAATGATACAACCTAGTTCTCTATAACTCTTGCTCGATGCCAATCTGTCACACCCCAAAATACATTTTGCGGTGGAATAGAATACCTAGGGATGATCGCGATAGCATCACGATTCTGATTATATTGAACGACCTAAAGTGTCGTTTGAAAATATCGTTTGATTAAGTAAAATAATCAGAGTTTACAAAACATAGGTCCCAAAAGATTTCCAAAGTATCACGATGAGTTTGTTATAATCAAACGATAGTTAAGTGCATGAAATCCATGTGAGACGCGTCGTCACCGCGACTCTATGATAAGTCCACATGCATGCCATGAAGTGTAGCCTTAGATACCTGAGATAAAACATGCTAAAAGTGTCAACACAAAGGTTGAGTGAGTTCATAGAGTTTGTGTTGTCATGAAAACCTTTAAATAACGTTCATGCAAAGAAAGGCATTGCAATCCACTCGGCCCAAGTTCGCCATACAAAACTTGCAACCTGTGTGTTCACAACCCATCGCCAAAATATGTATAGTTTATGTTCAAGCACACATCGTCAAATGAGTTCACATAATACTACATAACTTAATGTATCAATAATCAATTGATATAGCACATAATATAGTATAGTTTCAAATAGTTCCAAGTCCGTTAGTTCATGATTGTACCAAGTCCGTTACATCAACATTATACCAAGTCCGTTAGTTTGACATTATCCAAGTCCGTTTGATCGTGATCATACCAAGCCAGTTAGCTCAATGGTCTATGATATAGAAACTCTAAGTATGGCAATAATGTTACTTCGTATGACTAAACATGCAGTTCAGATAAACATACAGTTTGCAAATAATCATGATCGTCATAAAAGTAGTTGAGCATGTATCTCCCCCAAAGAGTTTAATAAATAGTTAAAACGAGAAAAGTGGGGCTATGACTCACCTGATACATTGATTATGATGACAAAAGTGGATACACTAAAATGAGGTGCAATCTCTATCTGCAACCTATTATGAATGATATGATCTAATATAAGTCATGAAATAATGTTGTGCATGCAAACTCATATGATATCCATACCACTTGTACATTTTTGTAAATGAAGTTTATCGTCGAAATATATGTTTATGACATCTCGTCATGTTATAAAATACTTTACAAGTACTTACGTTGAAACAACATCCTACAATAATGGTTAAGTGATAAATCAAGAAAATATAGTTCTTCGTCGTAAAACAATATAATTTGACAACTCATGAAAATGGCTAAGTTTGAGTCATCGTATATTATTCATTATACCCTCGTTTGACGAACGGTTGAACATTTTGAAAACTAGAATAGGCGAACTCACTTTTACTTGTAGACATCGTTTTCTCAAAAGTATTCTATCGATATGAAAAATGGCTTCAAACATGGTCACTTGTGATAACCATTTTGGACTAATAGAAAATATGTAAGTGTTCATACTTGTGAAAAATAGTTACGATAGACATATTTAAAACGCGTGCAACTTAGTCGTTATAGCTCCGTTTTCTACGTTTTATATATCCTTAGTTTCGTGTTATTGTATACTATTATATTTTTGATAAATTGACTCGTTTAGATAATGTTTAAAACTCATTTTTGCCCCTTAAATAATCCTTGAAAGCTTGTATATTTTCAGAAAATTAGTTTTCGTCGCAAAACTAGAAAATAGCGTAACTTCTTCGTTATAAACCCGTTTTAACCCGTTCAAGCGACCACGGTTTTGTTTTAAAGTCTATTTTCTGAAAATATAAACCAAAATAATCCATGACCTGTCGAAATTTCCAGATTTTACAAAAATGAACAGCCCTTAATTATAAGTTGTCAAAAATGATTTTTCTAGTGTAATACGTGTTCTAAACCCTTCCATTCAACACCAAAACTATTCTAAACCTACCATACACCTTCCTTGGGTGTCATAGGTTCCTAAAATTCATCAACAATGATAGGTTTCATGGGAATAAATATAGGATAGTTTAAACTAATAATAAGTAATAAAAACAAGTAAAAAGGGGTATGATTCATAGTATATTTGCATGTTTTTGTTACTAGATCACAAAAATATATCAAGAATGAGTATGAAAGAGTATGAAAATTTTACTAGATGCTTACTAGAGTGATGATGAATTTTTGAGCAACTAAACCTAATAATCTTGAGGTTTTTATTTCAAAACCCTAACTAGATTATCACTAAGACTTGATTAACATTTGAAGCTTTGAAAAATCAATGGTTTCTCCTTGTTTCTTGCCTTGGTCGACCAAAATGAAGAAGAGAGAAAAGATGATAAAGTTTTCACCTTCTAGTATGTGTAATGTATGTATTTTACTTTAGTATATTATTAGTATATTGTAAATATCTAGCCAAAGGTGTATGTGTACACTTAGGTGTAATTTTTTATCAATGAAATGGATGACTAGGGGGGAGGTCGGCAAGGGCTTAATGGTAAAGGGTTTGGTATAGTTTTGAGGATTAAATGTATTT
Source organism: Chrysanthemum lavandulifolium (assembly GCA_022545495.1). Classification (NCBI taxonomy): domain Eukaryota; kingdom Viridiplantae; phylum Streptophyta; class Magnoliopsida; order Asterales; family Asteraceae; genus Chrysanthemum; species Chrysanthemum lavandulifolium. The sequence continues at coordinate 239,342,872 of CM040238.1, read as the reverse complement.
TAGGTTAAGTATAATGTATATTTTGTATGTATAATTAGGTATTAAGTGTAGCGTTAGCTAGAAATCGATTTTAACGGAACAAAATAAAATATATCGAAGTCATAAAAATTATAAAAATACATTTCTCACAAGTATAGAGTGAATAAATAATTATCGAATAGAATTTACGAAAACCGTCGTAAATATATACATAACAATTTATATACCAAAATAAATTCAAAACATCGGGTAAACTAATAATATAATTTTTATAGTTTTAAATTGAGTATAAAATATATCAAGACAACTGTTGGAAGTGTCGGATCAATTATTCAAAATAAATGATCGTGCGATAGCGTTTATTTAATAGATTAATATACGTTAATGAAATATGCAAACCCATGCATGAACTAATATGAAAATGATGTTACTGATGATATGTAGACTAAGGGGGTGTTTGAATGCAACTTAATTGACTTAATATGAAAAAACTTAATTTATTAAGTCATATAAAAAATTGTTTGTTTTTCACTTAATCAAAATAAATGACTTAAAATAATAAGTGATAAAATAGTGAATCATGAATAGTGATTTTTCTTCGGGAATGAATAGTGTTTTGTGAATAGTAAAATTTTAAAATAACCTCTCAAAGTCGCAAACTGACTTCAAAAACGATGAATAGTAAAATGATGAATAGTAACCAGTGAATAGTAAATTCCCAAGATGAAGAGTAAATTTGTGAAATGACCTGAAATTACGAGTTGTCACAGATAGAATACTCCTTTTACAAAGACACAGTCTCCATCATTTGGTAAGTATCCAACTGTTGTGGCTTTGGTTGGACATGCATAGGCATGATGTCCAATTTCATCACATCTGTATCACTTTTGTGTTAAAATAGTTTCCTCTTCTAACTTTTCTTCCTTATAGTCAGAATTTTCCTTAAGTGATTTGTAATAATCACTCAAGTATTTATTATGCATCATCTTCATCTTACTTTCATCAAACTTGCAGTTTTCAGGGTCCTTGAACATATAAACAAGTTTACACTTGTTGTTCTTGAAGGCCAAATCCAATCCTTGGGCTTCCAATTGGTCTTCAGATAGCAAGTTTAGGGTCACATCTGGTGTGTATTGCACACCACGTATGCAAAAGATCTCCTTCCCTATTCTGATGTTGATCTCCCCAATTCCATGTATGGACAGAAACATGCCCTTTTAATTACTTTACAAAGAATTCCTCTTTTAATTTTCCAAACATGTTTGTTAATACAAATAAGCCGTAAAAACGTTTATTTATATTTTACGATATTCTAATGTTTTGTCGATAACAAACGTAAAATCATTTTAACGAAACAAATAAAATACATAAATGTTTTGAACTAATAGTTTCTAACATATTCACATTTTCACATAAAACACTAAAACAAGTATAAGTGATTTTATGATTTAATATGACATATGTACAACAACTAGTGTTTACATATTTGGGTAAAATATACACAAAACTAGTATGTAGTATATTGGGTAATATAAATGGGTAGAAACTTAAGTATCATAACCCATTGGGTAAATACATTGAATGTAGTTGGGTACAACCCAAAGCCCATGACCCATGGAGCTTGACCCATAACCCATTGCATGACATCATTCTTATATCATACATGGATAATATCCATAACCCATGGATCAACCCATACCCAAGTGACTAAGTGCTTTGCACTCAAGAGATACATTGTATCTAGCCAAAGATCCATGGTTCAACCCATGACCCATAACCAAAATACCCATGGGTAAAAGGGAGCGTCCCACGGATCCCTAGCTTAACGCTAGACGGATCTCTTTTGGAAGGGATCCGTGGGATCCGGGGAACAGTAGATTTTTTCTTCTATAAATAGTGAGCCATTTCTTCATTGTTTCTCACCCTTTCTAACACACTTTCTCCCTGAGTTAAAAACTCACTAACCTCAGATCCAAGAGATCTATGTTTGTAGTTTTGTTTTTGTGTGATCTTCTAGGTTCCTCTTAAAGGCAAGATCACCACCTTTGAAGTCGAGCAAGCTCAAGTCCATGAGTTGCCATGCTTCCTCATCATCAAGGCTAATGAAGTCTTCTTGTTGATGATTCCTTTCTTTCTTCTAAGAAGTGTAGTGTTGAAGACATTAGTGAAAGATGTCTCAAGTGTCAAGACGAAGATATTAGTGCTATTGTCATATCATAAGCACTTGTGGTAGGTGCTTAGAAGTCAAGACTAGAAGCATTAGTGAAAGGTGCTTAGAAGTCAAGACACAAGACATTAGTGAAGGGTGTCTTGTAGATCTAGTCAAAGGCATTAGTGAAAGGTTCCTTAGATGTACATTCGATATGGTGTGTTTCGATGTACAAGATAGACTAGTATTAGATCCAAGGATATTGATATCCTTGATGATGTTGTAAAGGAGTAGATCTCCTTTGGGATTAGTCGTTGGTGTAGTGTGGTAGTAGTTCCTCCATTGCAATAGAACTAGGTGCTTAGCCTAGTACCTAATAAAGGGTAGGCAACGTTGTGTAGGTGTAGTTCACCTTGGAGTGAAAGAACTAGGTACTTAGCCTAGTACCTTATAAAGGGTAGGCGACGTTGTGTAGGTGTGGTTCACCTTGGAGTGAAAGAACCCGGTGGTTAGCCTAACACCGGAAAAAGGGTAGGCAACGTTGTAAAGGCTTCTCTGCCATAAGGAGATTGGTGTAGTGTTTACGAACTCTCGAGTAGGTGACTCGGGGAGTGGAGTAGGGCAAGGAAGGTGTCCTTGTAGCCGAACCACTATAAATACTCGTGTTGTGGTTTTGTGCTTCTTACTCTTATCTTTTCATTACTTACCTTTACATGCTTGTTTATCAACATCCAACACACACATCCAAATAGATTGACATAAAAATAGATTAAAAGGAAGTTTTAATTGGCAAAACTATTTAACCTCCCTTCTAGTTTTCACAATTGGTATCAGAGCTTCGTTACCAAGTTTCTTGAAGTATATTGTACTTTAAATACTTGATACGATCCATGGTTAATTGAAAACTACAAAGAAGGTTTTTCATAAAAACAAACACCATGTCTTTTAAAACTATATGTTTGGATGTTGATTTGATAACAACATTTTTTTATTTACTTTTTCATTTAATTGCACTAATCTTCTTTGTCATTTTGATTAGTCAAAGCTCATACCCACCAAGCTATAGGAATCGCTTGGTAACAAGAATACCTTCCTTAAAAAGGTATCTTAAACGCAAAGGAGCGGGAATCGTCTAAGTGACATTTGCTGTGTCATTTGTAAAGACATTCCTAAGTGCGCTAGAGGTATGATTTTCTTTTTTATTTTGCTTGATAATTAAGTATGCCTATTTAGGTATTTATATGATTATCTTTTGTGCATATACATGTTTTACATGAAGCTTTATTAGAAGCCTTTTTCTCACATACGTGTTATATTTCTCGCCTAAAGTCGCGGTATATAAAACTTATGTTTTATTTCTTTAATCCAATAATAAAACAAAACACGAATCTCAAAAATTCCTCTTGCCCATAAATACTCCCACCGTCAATCACTCTATCCTCACTTTTTCAAATCTTCCAATTTCAAAAATTTCTCTCATTCAAAACTTCATCTTCCTCTCCATTTTCGTTTCAACCGAAACCAAGAAGGATCATCTTCAACATGGTTTACATCGCTCTCGTGCTCATCGCCTTAACACTCATTGCACTTGTGTTCCCTATGATGAAGTTCACATACGAAGACATTTACTTTGTGTTGTTAATATAGGGGTTATATACCCAATCCTTTGTATCATTCTTAGTATTGAAATGAAATATTACTAATAGTCTAGTTATCTAGGTTATTATGTGTTTATCATTTTTCTTTGTTTTATGTCTCTCTCTCGTAATACATTAGAACTCATGTATGCATGTTAAAAGAAAATATAGGCTAAAACACATATCTTGGTATAAAACTATGAGATCTAAAAACCTATGCTTTTCATAAAATCTGTTTATGTAATTACAGATCTACGAATCCTGGAAGTTGTACTAGCCGGATCCCTTTTGAAAAGGAACCGTGGGATTCGTCCTACTAGAGAACAGTTTTTCATGCAAATTAAAAACCACTTTTCTTCTAAAAGTGATACTCCACTAGAATGTCAATACCATAAGTGAGTTAAGTGTCTTTCTTGTTAAAAACCATTGTTAATTAAAAAAAACTGATATATAAACGTTAGATAATCATAGGTTGATCACAAACATCACTTTCTATTTGTATTCACCATTTGTGATAGACACTTGAATGTTTATTTGAGACTGTGAGGGTATGCAGACTAGTATGCAAAGTAGGCAAAAGATAGAAAAATTGAGGGAACTAAGTAACTATAAACTGTTATATTGATGATGATATAACTATCATACATACATAATATATATAGTATACTAAGAGATGTCATTGAAAGGATGTGGTGGTTCATTCAAACCAATAGACATACCCTTTCAATATAACTGTAAATACTTGTCTATTAACTACTTTAACTAACTGTCTTAGGGTCTATTTGGCCTTCGGCCCAGACCAGACGTTTTGCAGCCTTAATTGCATGTGTTTAACATGGCTGCAACCTATTACAAATACTAACTATTGTACATAATAGTGTGGCTAATGGTTCAAAACAGATTAAGGTTAAGTTGATCTTAACAGATTTCAACAGCTTATGCTTGGAGTTACGATAATGATGAGTAGTTTAATTTAATCTGTGCATAAGAAACTTTGTTATTTGGTTGAGTACCCGTTATTGGTGTAGTTTATGTTGGATTTGTTGGAACATATACAATGTAACTGCAGTAGGTCGAGTAGAAAGTTATGTTGAAGTTGTAACGAATTAGCAACCAATAACCATTAATCAAGCTTACCATGGATAAGTAGACATGATTAACATTAAGTTCCTCAAGCTTTTCATTAATCAAAGAATTTACTTCTTCGAACTCTCTGATGGATGATTCCAATGTTTTTATCTCTTCTTTAATTACATTAACATCAACCAAAAGATCCACTTTAGCTTTTGAACCCATGGTTGTAAAGTCTAAGATCTTGGACTGAAAGATCTTTGGGTCTCATCACAAATACCTTTGTTCATAGACAGCACATCAACTGTAACACCCCAACCCGATAAGGGTAAAAGTATCACACTTATGGTTACAAATAAGAACAATACATATAAACCATGCAAGCGGAAGTCTTATAATAAATATCAAAAGATAACAAGTCAACACGACTTGAGCAAAGACAAAGGTTCCAAAGGGTCCAATGTAAATGAAACGATAAAATGTCTAATCTCCAAAATGATAACAATAGTAATCAAAGTCTAAGATGACTAAGGCAAATCCACAAAAGCATCCTACTCTCAATCCCAAGAAAAGCCCCACTCTAGCTTAATAACCGCCGCAGAAAAGAACGCGGTGAGCTTAAAAGCTCAAAGGAATGATATAACAAGACAAAGAATAAGATATAGGAATTTGAAGTTCGATATGAGACGGTAGCAGTTTATAATATGAACAAGAAGTCGCTGTAAGAATAGAAACAAGATGAAAAGAAAGGAGTCAAGAATCAACCACGAGCCTACAGCTTCAAGACAAGAATACAAAGATAAATAAACAACAAGATCCAAGAATAACAATCCATTCGGAGGGTGACCTCGAATGTCCATCCAATAAGAGGAGACCTCAATATCAAGTGGGTGATCAGCTCAAGACGCGTGAGGGGTGTAATGCACACTCACCACATCACTAGCATATATAACGAATAAAGAATAAGATGATCTAGGATGCATCCATACGCCCAGCGAAATATTAGTGGCCATAACAAAGAATAAAGAATACGCGCATAATCAAGACAAGATAGGGACGGTGTGCAACATCACTGCACACCGGAGTCATGCCATTGGTGCATCAATGACACGGTCATGGAACCCCATGACTAGTTACACGGGTATCAACCGGCGGATCAATATAGTCTAGCATACAATGAATGAGTCAATAAATCAAGGGTTCAATGTCATTAGGTCACAAAGAGGTTCATAGCAACAGTTCAATGTTAACAGTTCAGTAATAACAGTTCAATGGCAGAGGATTCAATAGTAAGGTCAATATCAGAAGAAATGTTCAATAAGCAAGTAGCAAGAGATCAAGATACGACGAGGTCATGAGAAACCTTATAAAAAAGGTTAGAATATCTGTACCTTATTTGAAGCAAATCACAATGAAAGTAAAGTTAAGAAAAGGAGATCAATCACGTCGCCCGGAATCTATATGAATTAAATAACGTTCTATAAGAATCAGATCACTTGTTTAAGACGGCTTTCCATTTTTAGCAGGTTTCCACTTTTAGTAATCTTTCTATTTTTAGGTAGGTTCTATATTTAGTAAGTTTAGCCATTTAGGATGCATTTTAAAGTCATATTAGGTTAAATGATTAATATTATACTTTAAGCCAAATTACACAAGTTTAGGGTTCAAAATGTAAATATTATAAGGTATAGGGTCTTCATTGTAAATATATTACATTTACTAATTTTACTCATTTAACCCATATAGTTATCATATTACTAAACCGAATCTTTTAGTTTCAATAGTTATGAATTTAACATATAAACTTATATAATTTGTACAAGTATACATAAACAACCATAACTTTTGTTATAATCACCATATATGTTATTCACCCCTTTACACATGCCAAACACAAGTTTACATAACATCTATGTGATCCCGTAACCTGGTCGAGACCCTCACCCAAAACAGGCTCTTGTACGTCCCATACTTAACCAATTCAAGTCCTAAGTTTAGTTCCATTTAAGCATGTTGAAGAACCATAAATAAAGTGTGTCGAGTTATAAGTTAAAGCAGATTTTATCGTGGGTTACATGCCCCTTATCCCATTCGACAAAAACCATGATTTCATGTGATTAAAATAGTCATTTTAAGTGTTCACATTAAGGTGTGAATATAAGATCCTAAAGCAGCTTATGACCTCACGACACCAATTCAATAAACCTCAACATGGTAGCATTATTATATAGGTCCAAAACAGATTTACATGCATGTTTATTTAGTTATATAAATTCCTGGTGTTATCCCTTTACATGCCGAGACCCCCTTAACCACCCAAATCAGATTTTAACCATCCCATTTAAACCACAAAAAGAACCTTAACTCTAGTTCTAGTAGACCCAAAATCCTACCTAGCATATATACAGGTTTAATCCCATTTAATCTTCACGTAAGCCAAAAACCAAGTATGTCGAGAGGATCAAAACAACCCCAATGCAAAGTTATGTAGTACATCATTATTCGACACACATAATATGATTTCATGCGGCATAGCTTATTTTAAACATTCATGTGACATGTATTATTTGTATCAACTCAAGATGGGAAAATACTCACCACAGTTCACAAACACAAATGAATATGACGAGTGCATTAGTCGACGATAATAGTTTTCTTCATGCTTTTATGTAACATAACTTTAGGTATACACGACTTAAGTTTAGCACTTGATTATAACATGATTCAATGAGCACAAACTCGCGTGTGGAGGTCACAAGACTCACGACCGAATTCGTAAACTAGTGGGAAAAACGAGGCATGAGTGTGATACATTGTAGCGTGCAGGGAAGAAGAGAACAATGGACAAACAACAAACCAAGGCACCCCTTTTGTGCCTTAATACCCACGACAGCAAGCAGCACAACCAACGACCCAATGCACCCAAGCACCTCGTACAAACACGTGATGATAGCAGCTTACAAGAACTTCGAGCCCCTTCTTTGGACTAGTTTGTGTCGACAGAAACAGAAAAGATGGAGGAGGGATTTGTTTTGCCGTATATCTTTGGGAGGCTAGGGTTTTATTTGTTCTTTTGTTTTTGAATGCCCAAATAAGGAGTATGGTTAAATTTAAATAGGAAGGAGCGTGTGAATGCCTACAAATCAGGGATTGGACGTTTTTTTTGAAGCTGAATTTTTGGCCATCACCATTAATTTTACACAGTTTAATTTACTTTCCAATTTACTTATGTATTATAATTATCTTATTCCTTAAAAGGTCTAAGTGATATATTTATATGTATACTTTTATTTGTAATTTAAAATAAGTGTTATTATTATTCCGAGTGTTCCAAATAAATTGATTATCATAAGTACTTATCGGAAAATCGAGCATAGTTTTATTTTACGGATTATATCTCGAGGGTATGATAGTCTTTTTAACGTGTTCACGATTTTAGGGTTTTACAACTCTTCCCCTTTAAAAAAAATTTTTCGTCCTCGAAAATTGAAAAGGAAATGAAAGGAACAAACGAAGACATACCAGATTATGAAAAGAAATGCGGATAACTAGCTCGCATAGATTCCTCGGTCTCCCAGGTAGCTTCACGCTCTGGGTGATTCTTCCAAAGAATCTTAACAAATGGAATCACTTTGTTTCTCGTGATTCGATCTCGTCGATCTAAAATAGCTTCGGGTTCTTCCGGTAAGGACATATCTGGCTGAATCTGATCCAAAGGATAGGAAACCACGTGTAACGGATGATAGTTGTATCCCCGCAGCAGAGATACATGAAACACGTCATGAACATGAGATAAATGAGGAGGTAGAGCTAGACGGTAGGAAACCTCCCCAACACGATCCAAAATCTCGAAAGGTCCGATGAATCGAGGACTGAGCTTGCCCTTGATTCCAAAACGCTTAACACCACGGACGGAGAAACTTTTAAAAACACGATCACCAACACGAAACCCAAGTCGCGCTTATGCTTATCAAGATAACTCTTTGCCGTGAACGAGCCTCCTTCAATCTTTCCCTAGCAACCGCCACCTTCTCATTAGTAATCTCAATGAGTTCCGGCCTCAATCAAACGCCACCTACCTCATCCCTACAAATAGGTGCTCTACATTTCTCCCATATAACAACTCAGACGGTGCTCCCTTGATGCTAGCGTGCCAACTATTGTTGTAGGCAACCCACCAAACACAAATACTCATCCCACCCCATCCATTCCAATGCACAAGCCCTCAAGATGTCCTCAAGAGTCTGAATGGTCCTCCGTCGACCATCGGTTTGAGGATGAAAAGCAAGATCGAACTTAAGACGCGTGCCCCAAGCTTTCGCGAGACTCTTCAAAAATGTGACGTGAAGCGGATCTCTATCGGAAATAATAGCGAGAGGGAGTACCATGCAATCTAACAATCTCGTCGAAAAATCTCCGCCAATCTACTAACGCGATAATCTTTCCGGATAGGTAAGAATGAGCGATTTGGTTAGTCGATCAACAACCACCCAAATCGCGCCATGTCTTTTCCGAGTAGGAGGCAAACCCGTGACAAAATCCATGGAGATTTCTTCCCACTTCCATGTAGGAATATCTAACGGCCGCAACAAACCACTAGCCCTCGATGCTCAATCTTAACCTCACGACAGTCATACACTTAGCCACAAATGAAGCCACATCTTGCTTCATACCATTCCACCGTAAATGTTGCTTAAGATCCCGATACATCTTGGTAGAACCAGGATGGATAGTGAAAGGGAACCATGAGCCTCGAGACAAAACAGCTTCACGCAGCGTGATCATTCGAACACAAAGCCGACCTCATACCATACGACGCGAATCCATCAACACCGAACTCATCATTACCCGCCTCGATATTCGAACTATAGACCAAAGCTCACCGTCATCCTTCCGAGCTTCCTTAATCATGACATAAGATTGGACTCTACCTTCAAGCTAGCCCAATAACTATCATAACCCCGGAAACAAAATTCCACGTCCATAAGCTCAAGATCGTGAAGAACCCTGGGATCAATCTCCAAACTAGCAATCATACCCGACTTTCGACTTAGTGCATCTGCAACTACATTAGCCTTACCCGGGTGATACTGGATGTTCGTGTCATAATCCTTAAGAAGCTCTAACCATCTCCGCTGTCTCATATTGAGCTCCTTTTGTGTGAATATATACTTTAAACTTTTGTGGTCAGTAAAGATATCACACGACTCACCGTACAAGTAATGCCTCCAAATCTTTAAGGCAAAAATCACCGCAGCCAACTCCAAATCATGTGTAGGATAATTCTCCTCATACGATTTCAATTGCCTCGAAGCATAGGCAATCACCTTACCATGCTGCATCAATACACAACCCAACCCTTTCTTTGATGCGTCACTATAAATCTGAAAACCTCCGGAACCCGATGGAAGTGTCAAAATAGGTGCAGTAACCAATCTCCGTTTCAACTCCTCGAAACTCTTTTCACATTCCTCAGTCCATTCAAACTTTTCTCCTTTCCTCATCAACTGCGTCAGGGGTAACGCCAATCGAGAAAAACCCTCCACAAACCGACGGTAATAACCAGCAAGCCCCAGAAAGCTTCTAACCTCCGTCACAGTAGTAGGTCTCAGCCACTTGGTGATAGCCTCAACCTTGGATGTGTCCATCTTGATACCATCAGCAGACACAATGTGACCAAGGAAAGCAACTTGGTTCAACCAGAATTCACACTTAGAAAATTTTGCATACAACTTTTGCTGTCGAAGAGTCTCCAATACAATACGAAGGTGCTGCTCGTGTTCGGCCTTACTCTTATAATACACAAGGATGTCATCGATGAAGACGATTACAAATTTATCGAGGTGTGCGTGGAAAATACGGTTCATAAGATCCATGAAAACTGCAGGTGCATTAGTCAAACCAAATGGCATAACCAGAAATTCATAATGGCCATAACGAGTACGGAACGCGGTCTTAGGAACATCTTGCTCCTTCACACGTAATTGATGATAACCGGACCTCAGATCAATCTTAAAGAAGAATTTTGCACCTTGCAACTGGTCAAACAAGTCGTCGATGCACGGAAGTGGATAGCGGTTACGGATAGTGATACGGTTCAGCTCGCGGTAGTCAATACACAATCTCATACTCCCATCCTTCTTCTTTACAAACAGTACAGGTGCACCCCAAGGTGAAACACTAGGTCTAATAAAGCCGTTCTCCAACAGTTCTTGCAACTGTTCTTTCAATTCTTTCAATTCGATTGGTGCCATACGGTAAGGAGCTTTAGATATAGGTTCAGCACCCGGGATCAAATCAATGCCAAATTCAACTTCCCTAGCCGGAGGAATGCTAGGAAGTTCATCAGGAAAAACATCAGAGAATTCGCGCACAACAGAAAGACTTTCAATGGTCGGAACTTCAAGAGAAGTATCCTTAATGGATGCCAGAAAACCAAGGCAACCATGAGATATGAGAGTGTGGGCTTTCATAGCCGAGATAATCTTAGCCGACTTGAGCGATTGAGCACCATGATAAACGAATTCAGGTTGGTGAACATTTCCGAAGATAACATTTCGAGCATGACAATCAATGGTAGCCCTATGCAAGGCCAACCAATCCATACCCAATATGATATCAAAATCAGACATATCCAGAGGAAGAAGATTAGCTGAACGAATGCCATCATCGAAACGTAGGGGACAGTTCACATATTCATGGTCAATAAGTATATGATTCTTCATAGGTGTTGATATAGATAATTGATTCATCAGTGGTGTTGAAGATAATTTGAGCTTCTTAGCAAAATTTTTGGATATGATTGAATGTGTCGCGCCAGTATCAAATGAATCAAACGCAGTGGAATCACCAAAATAAATAGTGCCAGTAATAGTACCTGACGCTTTGTCTGCCTGATCTCAAGTGGTTGCGTACACTCGTCCAGTAGTGGGTGGTGGTTTGGTGTGGTTTGATGGAGTAGTCGATGTCCTCTAGGTACAATCCTTCACCCTGTGGTCAGTTGACCCACAACGGTAACAAGCCCCGAAAATCATATGGCAAACGCTTGATGCGTCTTGCCGCAAGTGGCACATTTGGGAGGAGGAGGCAAAATCTCGGCCTCCGATGATAGGACGAACTGTAAGAACGGTCCCGCTGACCACCACGATAAGATTGGTCCCAACCCGACGCGACCCCACCATCACGACCACGACGGTCGCTTCCGATCCGTCGTACCTCAGGAACCATGTGCCCTAGTATCCCGACGCCCACGGTCGTGACCACGGTCATGTCGACGCTCGAACTCCCGAGTATGGTCCTGCCGACCCCGAGGATGAATACGATCCCCATCCCTATTCCTCTTGTTGTAACCTCGATCCTCATGCAATAACTCAATGTTGCGGGCATCATCCGCAATCGCAGCCCACCTCAAGATATCGATGGTTGATCATCCTGCCTAGCACCCACTTCTTTAACCCCATTTGAACTTACGAGCTCGACGACGAGCATCTCCAAGAACAAAAAGACCTACAAACCCAACTATCCTTATAAATCGCTGATATACTCGTGAGAATTTTCCTTGTCCAAATGATGTACGACCGTACTCCTTTCATATCATTTGCTCGACTCAGAAAATACTGTTTGTAGAAGATGTCCCTGAAGGTGTTCCAAGCACAAGTATCTAGAAAATTCTCTTCTTTGGACAAGAGATAGGCCTTCCACCAGTTGAGGGCATCACCCTCGAGTTTGAAGGTAGCAAGTCGGGTTTTCACCTCATCACCACAACCCAGCACATTGAAAAGCTTTTCCATATGCGTAATCCAGTCCTCTGCATCATTAGGTGAAACTGCCGAGCGAAAAGAAATCGGCTTAAGTTTGTTGAAGCACTCGATCCAAACATGAATGGGTGTAGGTGGGTTAGCACCCCCACCATCCCCACCTGAAGAGCCAGCGCCATTTCGGACATTTTGAGTGATCGTGGCGACAATCTCGGGTATAGCGGTAGCCAGAGCACGGGCGATCAATGCCTCAAAGTTGGGATGACCATTCCCGTTATCGTCGCCATGACTTCGGGTATTCACCATCTGACTGATTATTAAACGATTAGCAAAGGTTAGGAAAATAAGATGAACATCATGAACGGAAATGATGAAAATGAAACCTAGAATCTACCCAAACCTCACCAGTCAAATCTTAAGCTCTACGGTCAACGCTTAGAGTCCATATGTCACAGGTCCTGACTACAAGTCGTAAACCTGGGCTTTGATACCATAATTGTAACACCCCAACCCGATAAGGGTAAAAGTATCACACTTATGGTTACAAATAAGAACAATACATATAAACCATGCAAGCGGAAGTCTTATAATAAATATCAAAAGATAACAAGTCAACACGACTTGAGCAAAGACAAAGGTTCCAAAGGGTCCAATGTAAATGAAACGATAAAATGTCTAATCTCCAAAACAGATAACAATAGTAATCAAAGTCTAAGATGACTAAGGCAAATCCACAAAAGCATCCTACTCAATCCCAAGAAAAGCCCCAGCTCCTAGCTTAATAACCCGCCGCAGAAAAAGAACGCGGTGAGCTTAAAAGCTCGGTGAATGATATAATAATACAATAATAAGATATAGGAATTTGAAGTTCGAGATATGAGACGGTAGCAGTTTATAATATGAACGAGAAATCGGTGTAAGAATAGAAACAAGATGAAAAGAAAGGGAGTCAAGAATCAACCACGAGCCTACGCTCAAGACATGAATACAAAGATAAATAAACAACAAGATCCAAGAATAACAAATCATTCGGAGGGTGACCTCGGAATGTCCATCCAATAAGAGGGAGACCTCAATATCAAGTGGAGTGATCAGCTCGAAGACGTGAGGGTGTAATGCACACACTCACCACATCACTAGCATATATAACAAGAATAATGATGAGATCTAGGATGCATCCATATGCCCTGCGAAATATTAGTGGCCATAACAAGAACAAGAATATGCGCATAATCGATGACAAGATAGGGACGGTGTGCAACATCACTCGTGCACACTGGAGTCATGCCATTGGTGCATCAATGACACGGTCATGGAACCCCCATGACTAGTTACAGCTCGGGTATCAACTGACAGATCAATATAGTCTAGCATACAGTGAATGAGTCAATAAATCAAGGGTTCAATGTCATTAGGTCACAAAGAGGTTCATAGCAACAGTTCAGTAATAACAGTTCAATGGCAGAGGATTCAATAGTAAGGTCAATATCAGAAGAAATGTTCAATAAGCAAGTAGCAAGAGATCAAGATACGATGAGGTCATGAGAAACCTTATAAGAAAGGTTAGAATATCTGTACCTTATTTGAAGCAAATCACAATGAAAGTAAAGTCAAGAAAAAGAGATCAATCACGTCGCCCGGAACCTATATGAATTAAATAACGTTCTATAAGAATCAGATCACTTGTTTAAGACGGCTTTCCATTTTTAGCAGGTTTCCACTTTTAGTAATCTTTCTATTTTTAGGTAGGTTCTATATTTAGTAAGTTTAGCCATTTAGGATGCATTTTAAAGTCATATTAGGTTAAATGATTAATATTATACTTTAAGCCAAATTACACAAGTTTAGGGTTCAAAATGTAAATATTATAAGGTATAGGGTCTTCATTATAAATATATTACATTTACTAATTTTACTCATTTAACCCATATAGTTATCATATTACTAAACCGAATCTTTTAGTTTCAATAGTTATGAATTTAACATATAAACTTATATAATTTGTACAAGTACACATAAACAACTATAGCTTTTGTTATAATCACCATATATGTTATTCACCCTTTACACATGCCAAACACAAGTTTACATAACATCATGTGATCCGTAACACTGTCGAGACCTCACCCAAAACAGCTCTCTTGTACGTCCCATACTTAACCAATTCAAGTCCTAAGTTTAGTTCCATTTAAGCATGTTGAAGAACCATAAATAAAGTGTGTCGAGTTATAAGTTAAAGCGGATTTTATCGTGGGTTACATGCCCTTATCCCATTCGACAAAACCATGATTTCATGTGATTAATATAGTCATTTTAAGTGTTCACATTAAGGTGTGAATATAAGATCCTAAAGCGACTTATGACCTCACGACACCAATTCAATAAACCTCAACATGGTAGCATTATTATATAGGTCCAAACAGTTTACATGCATGTTTATTTAGTTATATAAATTCCTGGTGTTATCCCTTTACATGCCGAGACCCCCTTAACCACCCAAATCAGATTTTAACCATCCCATTTAAACCACAAAAAGAACCTTAACTCTAGTTCTAGTAGACCCAAAATCCTACCTAGCATATACACAGGTTTAATCCCATTTAATCTTCACGTAAGCCAAAAACCAAGTATGTCGAGAGGATCAAAACAACCCCAATGCAAAGTTATGTAGTACATCATTATTCGACACACATAATGATTTCATGCAGCATAGCTTATTTTAAACATTCATGTGACATGTATTATTTGTATCAACTCAGCGCATGGGAAAATACTCACCACCAGATTCACAAACACAAACAGAATATGACGAGTGCATTAGTCGACGCATAATAGTTTTCTTCATGCTTTTATGTAACATAACTTTAGGTATACACGACTTAAGTTTAGCACTTGATTATAACATGATTCAATGAGCACAAACCTGCGTGTGGAGGTCACAAGACTCACGACCAGAATTCAGAAACTAGTGGGGAAAAACAAGGCATGAGTGTGATACATTGTAGCGTGCAGGGAAGAAGAGAACAATGGACAAACAACAAACCAAGGCACCCCTTTTGTGCCTTAATACCCACGACAGCAAGCAGCACAACCAACGACCCAATGCACCCAAGCACCTCGTACAAACACGTGATGATAGCGACTTACAAGAACTTGAGCCCCTTCTTTGGACTAGTTTGTGTCGACAGAAACAGAAAAGATGGAGGAGGGATTTGTTTTGCCGTATATCTTTGGGAGGCTAGGGTTTTATTTGTTCTTTTGTTTTTGAATGCCCAAATAAGGAGTATGGTTAAATTTAAATGGGAAGGAGCGTGTGAATGCCTACAAATCAGGGATTGGACGTTTTTTTTGAAGCTGAATTTTTGGCCATCACCATTAATTTTACACAGTTTAATTTACTTTCCAATTTACTTATGTATTATAATTATCTTATTCCTTAAAAGGTCTAAGTGATATATTTATATGTATACTTTTATTTGTAATTTAAAATAAGTGTTATTATTATTCCGAGTGTTCCAAATAAATTGATTATCATAAGTACTTATCGGAAAATCGAGCATAGTTTTATTTTACGGATTATATCTCGAGGGTATGATAGTCTTTTTAACGTGTTCACGATTTTAGGGTTTTACATCAACCACATAAGAGAACAGGTTAGCTTATAAACTAATTTTAAGATCTTGAAAACAAAATCTCAAGAAGGAGCTTCATTGAGAAAATTGAAGTTAAGCGAATCAATTGAGAAGCATTAAAGTAGATTTAGATCAATTAGAAAACGCAAGGAGAGTAAAGCCAAATCAATCATTTAAAATATCTTCCATTAACAATACCTCATTGTTGTATATTCCATTGTAGCCCCCGAACACAAACAAAAACTGCTCATCATTTACTAGTGCCGATGTTACAGAGAGCCCCTAAAAGGATGAAACTAAGTGGGATAAAAAATAACTAGTTACTTATGTGAATTTATACTTTAGAAATGAATGTCGTAAATAACAAAAAGAAGCATTTGAATGTTGGAATTAGATAACATGACATTCAATAAATAATCACAAAAACATCAAACTATTCAAGCGGAAGCGTATAGGATTTATTAATGAACAATTTATTAGCATAAAAGAATATGCGTACCTTTTCTTGATTCTAGCCGAACAAGAATCAAATCTACAAACTAGCAACGGATGAACCCTAATTTTATTTAACTAGGATTATATGAATTACCCCTTACCGTTTTGTAATTCAATCCAAGATAATAACTGATGAGTCTCTAAATACTCATCATTTTTGTACAATATAAACTGCAAAATCATCTGAAAACACTCAGAAACACATCAAAATGATCAAAATATCACAAACAAGTGTTTTATGTGTTTTAAATGCAAAATATCAAAATCGGATGAAAAACATATCAAATTTGCAAAATTGCGCTTTAGTCCCCAAGTTTCAAAATTGTCAAAAGCAGGTCCACGAGTCAAAATTTCAAAAAAAAGTCACCAAAGGTCCTTTTAAAATCAAAACTTGTCAAATTTAGTCCTTTGGTGAAAAATATCAAAAGTTTGAGAAAATTACAAGTTTGGTCCTCCAAGTTTCAAATTTGGCAGAAATGGTCCCTGGAAAATGTGAAAATGACAAGTTTGGTCCTTGTACTTTGTGAGATTGTCAATTTTGGTCCCTTGAAACCTCTTTGATGAATTGGCAGCCAAGGCCCTTGCAATTTCAGAAATGACAACAATGGTCCCTAAGTTATTAACCCTTTACAAAACATTTTGGACCCTTGTCAATCCATGTGACCCCTGCCACAACCCATTTTGAACCCCCTGGCTTGCTAATATCTGGTCAAACCATGGCAGTCAAACAAACACCAACCCGCCAAGACTTTCTTCCCCATTTTGTGCCTGCAACACTCCACTAGCCATCCCCCCTCCTCTCCATTTCACCCTTCTTGTCCCCCCACCTCATCACAACTCCAAAAACCATTAATTACATCTCACCTCTTTACTCAACCCCTCCACCTGTCAAATTCCACTTTCCCGCCAAAAAGGCTAAATGGTCAAGATCATCTCAAAATCATCCAAGGGCCAGGATTTGTGGTGGGATTCAATCAAGGATGTGAGAGAAAGCTAGTGGGAGTATAAAAAGAGAAGAAGAAGCAGTTTCAAGAAGTAGCTAGTTTTATTGTTTTACCTTTAATGTCGTTTTTTATTTAAAATGTCTTAGTTTTAGTTTAAATGTTGTAATTTCAGTTTTTCTGTATCAATTTTAAGTTATAACATCATTATATGTGTGTTTGAGTTTCAATTCAAGTCTTTGATATCAATCCCAAGTTTTGTATTCACTGTTGAACTTTTCATTTTCAAGCTCCTTTGTTAAAGCTTTTAACTGCTCAGTTTTAATCTCAATCAAGCTTCTATAAGCTTATTAAAGTTTTCTACAAGCTAATATTCAAGTTTCAATCAACTTTGTGAATTGGTCAACGAAAGTCAACTGTTTAAGCTCATTTGGATTTGAGCATGGAATTTGGGTGTTGCAGAGTTGGATGTGGGTTGGAATAGCTTAATATAGTGTAGTCTTGGGTTCTGGTCTTAACCTACAAAGCAGTTGGACATCTGTGAGTTGTAGTTCATTTTTCATTTTCATTCCATTTTGCACATTGTACTTGAAATTGTGCCTGTGGTTTAAATTAGTTTCCTCCTATTGATTAAGTGTTAATTAAGTTGATTAAACTCAGTTTGAATGTCTCGTGATAGGCTAGTTTAGCAGTTAGCTTAGTTTTAATTGTTTATCAGTTTCTTAAAGAGTGTTTGGAACTGACTGTTTTATCTGTGTTCATGGCTTGTTCAGTGATAAATTCTTGTTGCTTCATGTTTGTCTTGTTCATTTGAGTCATAGTTTTGGTTTGCAACACCACAAAAGTCAAAAACTCCATTGATCCATCTCAACAGCTTACTGTTGAGATTTTAGCAAGATCAAAGGCTTAATTTATGCTTAAAATTCATAGAGCTAGTATGCTTTAGCTTCATTTCATCATTATATATCATTATCAGTTCATAATTCAAGATCAAAGTTCCTAAAAGTCAACTTTTCATTTTCCTTCAAAAGTCAAATTATGCAAATTCAGTTTTGAGCCAATATGGAAAGATTTTTAATGGACTCATTTCTTGTTCAAATCAAATGATTCTTGTTGTTTTCAAAAGTCTTCCTGGTCTAGTTGCTTATCTCCATTTTATTATATTTTTGTGATTTTTCTACAAGCTTCAAAAGAGCTTAGCTTTTAGGTCAAAACTGCCCTGCTCCAAACTCAGCATATGCTGAGTTTTTCTCAGATCTTGCATGCTTTGCACAGGGGTCATCTTGGCTTATCTAGGTCTGAGCTTTGGGTTTTAATTAGTCACCAGGTCATCTTTAGGTTCCAATTGGTATTTTTCGCTTTAGCTTATATTGAAGCTTATGCATTAGCTAAAACTAGGTACCCTACCATTGCTTTTTTAGCTTTTAGCTTATTCCTCAAATCATAGCAACTTGATGTTTCAGTGATTAAGGCTTGTTGTTTCTTATTGCATATTAGTTCTTTTAGCTTTTCCAAGCTTCGTCTAAGTTGGGTAGTCTTTGGAATCCATTTGCTTATTAAAGTGCTTATTTCATAAGCACTTTCATATCGACTTCTATATCTTGCAAAGAAGCCCATGTTTTCCATTTTTCCTAGCTTCCTAGTATTATTTTAGAGTTATCTTGAATTTTTCATATTTTTCCAAGCTTATTTACTATTTTTCTTAATTTAAATTAGTTTTTAATCCTTTTTAATTAGCTTTAAATACAAATAATTAAGAAAAGTCTCAAAAAATAAATTTTCATTTTCTTAAGTTTAGATAAATTTAGAAAGCTTAAAAGTATTTTTCCATATTTTCTCCTTTTATTTGGTATTTTAATAATTTAAATTAGTTTTAAATAGTTTTAAATTAATAATAAATACATAAAAGTCTAAAAATATATTTTCAGTTTTAAAATTGGTTTTATCATATTTTAGATTTTTCTAAGTCTTAAATTTATTTTTCTAGTCTTATTTCATATTTTCTTTTATTTTAGAGTATTATTAAATAGTTTAAAATAGTTTTTAATTAATAATAATTAATTAAATAGTTATAAAAATAATTTTCTTTTTCTATAAATTTTCTTTTATCATTAGGATTGTAAAAATGTATTTTTCATATTTTTAGGATTTATATTGTATAAGTCTCACGTTTTTATTTTGTACGTTTACGTTATTTTTAATTTAAACGTAAGTTTTAAGTTTTTAGTTTTAAACGTTCATCACTTTAAAAATAGTGATAGCGTTTATTTAATATCTTTTATCTTTTTAATTTTCTTAATTTGCATTTAAGTCGCTTTTATTTATAAACCTTTTTCAGTAGTGTAATTATCATATCCATATCCTTTCTGATCACTATCATTAGTGATCATTCTATCATCTGATCATGTGTTTAACACACCATTGAGTCTCCTTGGGACTAAACGACCCGGGAATCCCCTGTATTCTCTGATCTTCATTGCATTTGTGTTTGAACTGTTTTAAGTCTGTTTAGACTTGACTGTTTGGCACAGACAGATCAATAACAATAGTGTGTTATTACTATGTTCTTGTACACACGTACTAAACCGAATTAAAGTAATGCTAGTTTTATCAAACAAAATAACTTGGTTTGTGGAAAAAGAGTGGCTCGACACCCTTGTGGTTGTACGATCGGTTTGGAGACAAAAACACGCACAAAACAATTTTTAGGGTTTAGCAATGAGCACAAGAGATGGAAAAACAAGACCCCTAGCCTTGTATATATACCCAACTAAACTTGGTGAACAAGTTGGCTCTTGTTTCCTTGTTTTCTTTGGCCGATCGGTTCATGGTATCCCATAGGGATTCCGGAACCTTCCCAATCTTTGCAATTAAGTCCTTTTCCAAATACCTTTAACGCTCGTTAGTCCATTACATTAATTACTTAACGTTCGTTAGTTATTTCGTTTAATAAATAAATAAATACAAAATTTATATTTAATTATTTAACTTTAAATTCTCATACGTAAAGTGTGCAATCCCATAGTCTCGAGTTCGATCCTAACTCACGTCTACTAATTTATATCCATAAAACTAACATTAAATACAACAGTATTGCTGATTCAAACTTCTAATAGCCTAGTCTTTTGAAAGAAACAAAAGGATCACGTCGTAAATGGACTAGAAGACCTTTAGAAAGTAAATAGAGCAACCACAACGATGGTAAAGTTATCTTAGCTAGAATAATAACAACTACACATTCCAAATAGAGGTTGATGTATAGTTATTTTCGGTTTGAGGTGAACATTAGTTCAATTATATTAGTATCCCAAATTTATGATAAGCATCCATATTATGTGATCTGTTGCAAAAGTATAGAGTTCTTTAAACCTCGAATGAGATGTGACATCATATGAACTAACGACTGATATCTACTCAAAGATGACATGTACGAAACTTATTATACATTTAAAATGGTTTGAGAGGATACAAAACCAAAGAATGGAAATTCACCAAAGCATTATAGATGTAAACAAATAAATTTGAAGGCGTGGAACGAAGACCTCGCTGGCGAGTGGGTCTCTTCTCTTTACGTTCGTCAAAATTGAAATAACAAGCTTCGGCATATCCATGACAAATGTCTCCAAGGCACATACAATGAAAAGTCATACCAAAGCTATATAAAGAAGTGAAAACATAACGACTCTTAACATATCATAATGAGCATACTTATTCTAACCTTGGATCTATGATCTTTTCCAATTGACACTCGTACTATTTTTATTTTCGCCACCACCAACTATAAACCACTTTTCCGGCATGGGCCTGCCTTAGGAGACACCAAATCACCTTGATTCTATGCTTGGGTTGGGACCATTCAAACTGTAATACAACAAACACATATTATCATTTAAAGCTAAGAGTTACATACTTATATTAGAAAGAAAGTGCAACATATATATTCATTTCTATAAATGTCATTATATTGTTACCTTGTGAGGTAATGTGATAAAACATGAAATTATAACTCACAAGCCTTCAAAAACTAGTTCTATTTCTTCAACATGTTTTGCTTATATAAAGAGGAAGATCTAATTACTAATGTCCAAGTTCCCTAGGAGAAGATCTAATTACTTTTTATGAATATACTGGTCTGCAAATTAAGACGTTTGTTGCTTAGTGTTGGAGGTATGAGACTGCTCAACTACATTATGGTTCAACTACATAATTGGGATTTCCAGGGATGAAAAAAGAACTTGCGAGGTACTTTTCCCTAAGAAATGTTTTTCATGTGGATTAGTATATTGGATATGATGACGTATAGTCTGGAGTCGGGTCATAAACCCGACTACAGCCCAATACTCACAAGCCCGGCATGAACTGGGCCAATATCAATAAGCGTTTGGGCTCACGAAAGCCCAAGCCCAAATCTATTTACGGAATAGATATCTGATATCTTCTAGAATAAGGAGATAATCATTCCCAATCGACTTAGGCGGGATCGCGAAGGTTTGGGAACACGAACCAACAAGGATTCCGTGCGTATATAAAGGAATCATATCCCTCGTTTAAGGTGCGATCTCATAACCTAAAACTCCTTAAACCCTAAACCGATTACTCACTCTCACGCGGAGGATAATCGTGGGAGACAATCCCACGGTAAGCCTAACGGTGTTTCTTGTCTCTTAGTCGCGGTCTCAAGCAAAGCAATTCTCAATTGGTATGAGCTGGAGCTCCAAACCAGAACGCCCAACTTTTGTATCAACAAGTGGCGCCATCCGTGGGACACGACACTAAGAACCAACACTAGAATGACAAAGCACGGTAATCGCGATCACGGTCGGACCTTATGGGAAGAAGTCGCAAAGTGGACTAACCCTAAGCGGACTCACAGGACAACCAAGACCGCTAAAAGTAAGGGATCGAGGCCAAGACTTGATCTTCCTCCGTGGAACCACACTCGGGAACAACCCAAGCCACTACAACCACCACGAGTGGAGTAGACCCATCTGCGCACCGTCTTTACTACTCCTTCCAATCGGTGCTAGAAACCGACTGACAAAGGTACCGGAGGCACCGGGCCGGATAAGGGTATAGCGGCAAACAAACGCACTCACTCTTGAGGGGTCGCACGGAGTTAGCGCCCGAGAAGTTTTCGTATCCCAAAACTACGAAACATTAGCGCCTCATGCAAGAGGAAGAGAAGAAGAGATCGGTCGGAACTTGAAAGCCCGACTCAATTTCGATTCGAATACGATACTTCCCACCGCGCCACCGGAAAGAAAAGCGCAGAGGAAGCGGTCACCGACCCCGGTATTCAACGAGAATCGGGAGGAGAATCGAGGGTGATGAGACATCTCACTCGCATCACTGAGTGATAGTGATAGAGAAGAGCGGCGTACCGGTGTCTACGCACGCCGGGTGGCCGTAAAGTACATGACATGACCGGGCGAAAGTATTCCCCAGTGAGAGCCCTTGGATCCGGACTATAAGTCGGACTACGAGGACGGTAGGCGCAAACGCCATAAGAAGGAAAATTCATCTTCGATAACTCCTCGGATAACGAGGATAGCGATCTGAGACATTGGAAGTCTAGAAGCAGACGCGATAGCCAAGAGGAAGACATGTCTCTCCCGTGGCGCCGTCGAGAAAGTGGATGCGTTCACGGGCGCATTAGTGATTTCTCGAGACCAAGAAGAGGCGCATGCCTACAAATGTCAAGACCTATGATGGAGCAGGTGATCCCGACGATCACCTAAAATCTTTGAATCACCGCGACCATTGAGAATTGGCCACAACCGGTGTGGTGCCACATGTTTAATTCCACACTAGTGGGAAGCGCGAACTGGTTCAACAAACTCCCACGAAGGAGCATAAATGGTTTTGAAGAGTTGAGAAAGGCGTTCGCCTAAATTTTACTCAACGGAAAAAGTGCGCTAAAAATCTGTCGAACTCGCCGGGGTAAAGCGGCACCAAGGAGAATCTCGAGCGCATTCATGGAGCGCTTTAAAGATGAATGCATGCAAGTTAAAGCATGTCTGAAGTACTAAAGATCTACGGCTTCATGAATGGGATTAATAATCCGAACTCATCAAGAGGTTGAGCGACAAGATCCACGAGACCTTTGATGAACTCATGAAGCGTTCTCGGTCTTTGTCCGGGAGAAGCCGCCACGGCGGATAGCAAAAGAACCACTCGAGTTACGGTCACAGAACAACACGGGAGACAATCGAACGATCGAGGTAGTAACCGCAATAGGAGCTATCGCAGACGGAGGAGCGGCGGAGATAATGACAGTACACTCACGATCAAAACCCCAAAGGAAATACTCGCGTGGGCGCGAATTTCCCAAGACCGCCGCAGATCGTACACCGTAAGATCGGCGCCTTTGGGAATGGATCTTGTGACTACCACGCGCAAAGGGTCACACCACTAACGAATGTGTCCAACGCGCCAACTCATCGACAAGATGGTCAAAGAGGTAGATCGGACCACTTGGTTAAAACATTAAAGAGGAAGAGATAAACAAAAGAATGGAAACAAGAAGGAGACACCCAAAGATAAGGCCGACACAATCTACATGATACAAACGTGGCAACGAATCACTAGACGTAAGGTCGGCCAGAGTTTTCCGAAGAAGCGAAATCTCTTTCCCTACTCTAGCTGCGGACAACGCGATGGCGAGCCACTCACCATTGAAATCGGTCGGGTGGTCACGACATACACCGCATGTACATTGATGGTGGGGCATTGGCAAATATCATGTATGAGCATTGCTTTAAAGACTACAACACGAAATCTGCACCCGGTTAAGCCGGTCGGTATAACACTCACCGGCTTCACGGGTGAAAAGATATGGCCTATGGGGCAATCTGCGATTACTAGTCGGCATTGGCAACGCAGAGCACTCTACGACAACTGGATGGACTTCATGGTGATCAAATCTCCTCGCCATACAATGGCATTATTGGGAGACCCGGGATATCAACCATGCGGCGGTGCCATCAACGGTAGACGGGATGCTTAAATTCCCGATGAAGGGGCATTGTTACTCTTCACAATGCCACGGTACCAAACAGAGAATGTAACACGGCTACATGCGAAATGGCACCGATCCCAAAGCGGTCGCGTGACCAAAGTCCCCAACTTGAAGGTCGCGATTCACCCGAATACCGGAACAGAAATAACCATCGGAGGGTCATTGTCGGACAACGGCAAAGCGGTTGTGTCGCGCTCCTACAAAAGAACGTGGATATTTTCGCGGGAGCCAAAACACATGGTAGGGTACCACGCTCGATCACGAGCATAAACCGAGAATCCGACAAGGGTACTCACCGACACGCCGTAAGAAGCGTGGCCAAGCCCGTAGTCTGCGAGCAGTACAGCGAGGTACGCAAATTGGTAAATCACGGGAATTATGCGTGAAGTCTACTACCACGGTGGCTTTCTAACCCGATAATGGTCAAAAAAGCGGCGGTGGTGGCGAATGTCGTGAACTTCACCGACCTTAACAAAGCATGCCCACAGGATCGCTATCCATTACCGAGATAGACGGAAAATAGAGTCCTTGTGCGGATACCCGTTAAAGTGTTTTCTCGACGCGTCAAGGGATATCACCGGATCTGATGGCTAAGGAAGGCGAGGAAAAAGCGACCTTCCACACAAGCCAAAGCATTCTTGTTATACAAAATGCCCTTTGGCTTGAAGAATGAGTGCCACCTATCGGTGGTTAGTAGACAATGCCTTTGAAAAGCAGGTGGGCATGACACGGAAGTCTATGTGGATGACACGGTCATAAAAGCCATCTTGAAGTTGAGCTTGTGCGCGACATAGAAGAGACGTTCAAGACTACGAGATCAACATGAAGTGAATCTAAGAAATGCACCTTCTGCTCATCAAGGCATGTTCCTAGGATACCGATAGAACTGACGACATAAAACCTTGTCCGAGAAAAGACAAAGGCGGTAATAGAACTTCCTCACCACGCACGCGAAGGAAGTCCAATCCTCAACGGAAAAGCGGCGGCCTAAACAGGTTCTGTCTAAGTCGTGAGAAAAGTCATTGCCTCTTTCAAAACACTCAAAAGTGTATAAAAAGGGTGACTTCGGTGGACGGCGGAGGCGGAAGAAGCCTTCACTACACTCAAACAAACATCTAGCAACGCTCCCAACACTCGTTGCACCCGGCGGGGGAAGAGCGATCATGCATTTATCAAGAACTCATGGGGCGATCGGTGCGGTGCTACTAACGAGATAGGGACTCGGTCAAACCCCTATCTATTTTGTCGACAAAGCGCTCAAGAAGACGGAGATGAACTACGATGCCATGGAGAAGTTAGTCTTGGCATTAGTGTTTGCCGTAGCGACTCGCGCCGGTACTTCAGCGCACCCGATAGCGGTAATCACATATCGACCCATCAGCGGATCATCTCCAAACCCGATCGTCGGGGCGACTCGAGTGGAGTGTGTTGCTAAGCGAACACAACATCTCTTCTGAGACCACGTACCGCAATAAAAGGGCGGTTCGGCGAGACTTCATCATCGAAGCGGAATCGATGAGGTACCCGCACCAAGAAAGAAGGAACTACAAGATCCATGGATTTTGTTTACGACGGGTCCTCGCGTGGACGGATCGGGTCGGCATCATTCTCACAAACCCGGAGGAATGGAATTCACTTACGCACCTGCGTTTTGAATTTACCGCGACAAACAATGAGGCGAATCTGAAGCACTAATCGCCGGACTACGCATTGCGGCTCGAATGGGTGTCACGTAACTTGGAAGCAAATGTAGACTCCGGCTAGTAGCCAACCACGTGTTGGGCGAATCGTGGCCAAAGAGAATATGATTCAATATCTTGAGAAGACTAAGACATCGATCAAAGGCTTTGACAGGTTTACTATCAAGCAAGTCCCTAGAGGAGAAAATCGCAAAGCGAGGCCTTGAGCAAGATCGCCTCGACAAGCTTCGCACACTTATCAAAGCAAGTCTTTGGTGGAAACACCGAAAAACAAATCAATATCGGAGATGGAAGTCTCCGCGGTCATAGAGGAGGATGGTCCTACATGGATGACACCGATTCTGGAATTCCTAAGCAAAGGAACATTACCCCAAGAGCGAGAAAAGAAGCTCATAAAATCGGTACCTGTAGCAGAGATTCGAATGCGAGACAACATCTTATCATCGACGTTCTTTCCTCCAACCATGGCTCATTGCGTTGGCCTCTACAAGCAAATTACGTGATGCGAAATCCATGAAGGTTCATGCGGCATGCACGCAGGACCACGGTCCGTTGTAGCACGCGCCATGCGATCGAGGATACTCTTGGCCAACCATGCATCGAGATGCGCGAGACTTAATAAGGAAGTGCAATGATTGCCAAGTTCATAGACCCGTCCGCGCCAACCACGGCCGACGAGCTAACGCCAATCACGGCGCCATGGCCATTCTACAAATGGGGCATTGATATTGCGGTCCTTTTCCAATAGCGGCGAGCGGTCTCGAGTTTCTCATAGTAGCTATAGACTACTTCACCAAGTGGATCGAGGCAAAAGCGTGGCGACAATCACCGCAACGGTGAAACACTTTATCTGGGACAACATCGTATGCCGCTTTGGATTACTGGTGAAATCATCTCGGATAACGGAAACAATGCGAAAACCCTTCAAAGATTGGTGCGAGAAGTTAAACATCACCCACACTTCGTCGGTTACACACCCACAAACCAATGGCTTAGTAGGCGCGCAAATCGAAGCACAGGCGAAGGAATCAAAGAGCGCATGGGCGGGGACAAAGGAAGGTGGGTCGAAGAGCTTTCGCATGTCTTGTGGGCGCACCGCACCTCAATAAAACCAAGACGGGGAGACCCCGCCTCTAGTCTACGGGACAAAAGCCGTTATACCAGCCGAGATCGGCATGCCAACTATCCGCATCGCGGAGATCAATGTGACAACAAGCGATGATGAAAGGCGTGTCAACTTGGATCTGCTGGAAGAACGATGCGAACGCTGCGACCATACGGGAGGCAAAGTCGAAGTCAAAAATGAAAGGATACTATGATGCCAAGGTGCGCGGTGTTTCATTCGCACCGAGCGACTTTGTCTACCGTGCCAATGAGGCGAGCCACGAAAGATACGAGTAGCTCGGACCAAAGTGGGAAGGCCCCTATGAGGTTCTTGAAGCAATAGGCACAGTAGCGTCAGACAAAGCTCTGAGGCTTGGATGGTCGTGACCTACCACGCATGGAACATCGGCAACCTCGAGAGGTGCTACCTATAAGAATAGCTACGGCACAGGCCTGACAGAGCGCTCCGCACTTTCGATGCTCAATAAACATTCATGTATTCATTTTATTTTTCATATATCTTGTTTTCTTTGTTATTTCTCAAAAACTTGCAAGTATCAATAAAGCGCCGCGGTTTCTAGCTAACTCCTCGACACATTTTAAGTTGTTATCTCCATATACTGTATGTCTTAACAATTTTTTATTTCTTGCCCACGATGGCGTGCATGCACTACAAATAGACCCACGATGGTAAAAGGATAAGTTAACCTACTAAATAACTTGTTGAGTAAGAGGGTTGCAAACCCATCAACACTGGATCACGCATCCTTGTTAAACACCTTGTTCTCAAGACGTTGGAATAAGATATGTGCGCATCCCACGATGGTTGCGCAACAACGCACACGTGCACGTTTAACAACTTAGGAACCAAGACACTTGATTCCTTAATGTGATATTCTGATGCTGCGCATATCATACCATACATGACTATGATAAATTACTTGAAATTATTTCTCTAAAGTATACCGTGCTCTCCATACATGACTATGGATCTCCTATTTTACATAGCGACAAACGATCGTATACATTACAAGTTTCAAAGTTACCCACAGCAAAAAGAGACCTTTATTCATAACCACGAGTTATTACAAGAGATAGTTCTTTTACAACACATCAACTACAAGCTACTACAACGTTTAAGTGAGGAAGTGCCAACATGACCCGTTGCATCTTTAGCTTCGTTAATACCCTTGAACAGGTCTGCGTCATGACACGATACAGTGGCAACACTCACTGGTACTCCATCAGACCTTGGCAGATGCGCCGCACCAACCCCACACAATATAGCTTTACCCTCAATACCTTCTTTTTTCGCAAGTCTGGTCGCATGCGCTTCCAAGACTTCCTTCAAAGGTACCTCTTTCTCCAAAGCAAAGGGATTCAGATTATCCCTAGGACGCGCAAAGACAGGTACTTGAAGCTGAAATTCATGGGGCTTCAAATAATAGTCCGGTTGCGCTTCGGCACCCTCGGTACGATGACGCGCCAAGGTCAACCCCGCCATAATAACACCTATTGGATAATCTTGATCGCGCTCAAGCTCAGAAATCATTGGGAGCTCTAAGTCCTTCATTCTCTGCATGGCAGCGACCAAGTGATCATATGACTCAGCGTCATAATTTGGTACCTTATCAATCGGCGCCTTCAACAGTTTTGCCTCGTGGAGCTTTTCAATTGCTTCTGATTTACCACGCTCCAGAGCGCACTGCACAACCTCCCCGAAGGCATTAACCACCTCTGGCGATTCCGAGTGCGAGGCGCTAGGCGAAGACCGTGGCCTATGAGCCACCTGCGCTCCGCTATAGTGGACATGAGCTGAGGATACAACTCCTCGTCATACTCGATGCTAAGCTTACGCAGTTTTGCCTCCTGCACCTCCAATGACCAGCTCACAGTAGCCCCAAGCTCCCCCAACTGCGCAAACAAATTTTCCTTACCCTGCTCTAGATGTTTAAGGGCCCAGTTACATGACAGCTTATACTTGACTGCTTCAGCACGCTCCTGGTCTATTTGAGATAGTAGAGACATTTTTTCTCCTGCAAGCCTCTCCGCATACGCATTGGCTTCTTTTATTTCAGCCTTGGCACTGGCCAATTGCGCCTCCAGTGATGTAATGCGCTGGTCCTTTTGATTGTCCTGACTATTTTCTCCAACACACTTCGCTTTCAACTGCGCAGCCAGAGAGACAAGGTTATCAACTAGCTGACCCATTGACGCATTCCCTGCTGCCACTGGCACTGCGCTACCAATCTCCGGTTCTGAAGACTCGGAAAAAACAGGACTCTCTTTGGGTAGCGACTCCGCACTCTGTTCTAACCTACAAACACAGACAGACTTATCAAGATCTCATGCGCAAACTTGATGAAAACAAACAACAATCATACTATCGAGAGTACTTACTGGGGGCCGAAACATCTGGCGGCGGGTGCGATGATGCTGCCTCACTCTCCGAAGATTCAACATGAACAGTCACGGGACGCTTCTTCCTTGCCGAACTCGCACCATCTCCGCTGCGCGACCTTTTACGCAATAGCCCATGCTCTTGCTCCTCCATTTCCTCGTCAATGGGATCCGCCACTACGGGTGGTGGCTGCGCAATAGGGGAGGGCGCACGAGGGCTCGGCACGCCTTGCACCGGCGTTGCCTCTATCGCAACGGAAGAACTGGTCCCTGTCACCCCTAAGTTCAGCTCCATTGTATGCCCCGCGGTACTCGCTAGTATTGGCTCTTCGCCTTCTTTCAAAGGCCGTGCCCCCGACCTCGCATCCAATGGTTTGGCTAATTGCACCACAGCGAATAGATCCATTTCTGCGCAAAGGAAGCAACAAATAACATAAGTTATATAATGCGCGAATACAGACAGAAGACTCACATTATTTACACAGAGGTACAGCGGAATGAGTACCCACCCTGGCCATTGGCGTCCAAGAAGATTGGGATCTCATCTTCGGGACCAAAATAGTTACGGCTGATGCCCATATGTACCAGAAATCCCTCCGGATAGGCACTAATGGGGATGCGGTTGTCATTTATCGATTCGCATCCTCGGCATTATCGACCGGTGAGGGGCACTCGTCCTCTCAATGTACCGGGTATAAAACTCATAGTTCCATGGAAAGCATATATCATCTACCGAGAAGAAATACTCCCTCCAATCCCGAAGCGAGTCTAGTTTATCCGTATAGCATTGGAGCCTACCGGCACGCTTCGCAAAAGATACCCACCCATGTGCCCATATTGTGTGATAAAAGGCGCGGAATAAATGGATGGTTGGGTTAACTGCCAGTAAACGGCAATTTACCTCAAAATTGGCAATTTTGGCCGCACCGATCTGATGTAAGCTGGGATATATCAGTTGTAATAGTTTAACACATCGCATAGAGCGGGGCAGGGGCACGCGTTGGTTCGAAAAATCGAACAACCGCGTATAAACCCCCACTTTCCCTCTGGGGTAGTCCGCAATGGTTGCCCGTGCATCCGGCATAACCGGATGCACGTCAAGGGGTATAAAATAATCGGAGGTGAACTCTAAGAGATCACTCTCGGACAAGAAGGAGGTAAAGTCCGATAATTGTTTCACCATGGTGTTGAATGTACAGAAACGTACGCGCAGGTACCTTGAAGTGGTTCAATTTCTGGATTGCAGCTGCAGGTCTATTTCAACAATGGCGGATTTTTTTTTTAACGGTGAATAACATTGTGAAAATGAAGAGTGGTTTTATACCTTTTTCTCACCCACCCGATATGTGCCACGTGGACCCCACTAACTTCACTTGTGTGGTTGAGATCACTCTGATGGGACGCGGGACAGTCACTTTCCCCCGAATAACGAGGCATTTACAATTCACTTTGATGTCTAGATGCAATGCACCTACGGGTATGTGTATGGCTTCTTTAATACGTTTCGTACGTTTTTTATTTTATTTTGGACTACATCATTAGTCTAGCATCCGCGATTCGCATGCGCATACTAGGCGGGGGACATGATGGCGTATATTGCGGGTCGGGTCATAAACCCGACTACATTGAATACTCACAAGCCCGGCATGAACTGGGCCAATATCAATAAGCGTTTGGGCTCACGAAAGCCCAAGCCTAAATCTATTTACGGAATAGATATCTGATATCTTCTATAATAAGGAGATAATCATTCCCAATCGACTTAGGCGGGATACGCCGAAGGTTGGGGAACACAGAACCAACAAGGATTCCGTGCGTATATAAAGGGAATCATATCCCTCGTTTAAGGTACGATCTCATAACCCTAAAACTCCTTAAACCCTAAACCGATTACTCACTCTCGCCGGAGGATAATCGTGGGAGACAATCCACGAAAGCCTAACGGTGTTTCTTGTCTCTTAGCGCGGTCTCAAGCAATTCTCAATTAGTGCGAGCCGGAGCTCCAAACCAGAACGCCAACTTTTGTATCAACAGGATGAAGATGATACATATGAAGTATGGTCAATTGTTGTCAAAGCCGGTGTTCTAAAGGAGTGTTTGGATATGGGTGGTAATAATCGGTTCCCACCGGTATATATGCATTCTTTTTTGATGATACACCTTGCTATTTCAATCTCTAGTCTCATGTTGTAAGGATTTGCAATGAGGATTAGGGGAGAATGGAAAGTCTAGGAAATGTAATCAATTACATTAGCATATTTGGAGGAGAGGACTTGGCCATTTTAGATGATGCCTATCTGTTAAGCTTATAGGCCAAATGTGTGATGATGAAGTTGCACTTTTGGTTTTAGTTCGATTCTAAAGAAAGGAAATGTAGTCTATTTTGGTGATGCCTTCACTTTTCTCGTTTGATGCTATTGAATATGAGGATGCGAGCTATTATACCTTAGCATTGAATGGGGGCAATGGAAGGAAATGTAGTCCGGTTTACGTGAAGCGTGACTTAGTTGTATATATTTTGAAATTTGTTGAACAGTAGTTTCATAGATCTTGAATAGTTCTTTGTTTTGAAGTTGTATTTCCATTTTCTCGGTCATATTAGTAACTATGGATTTGTCATAGTACTAGTTGGTGATGTATATATGCTTCATATATGTTGGTACATTAATCTATAGGTCCTATTTTTAATAAAAATGAAATATATGAATATTTAGTTAAAACATACATGTGTGTGTCGTGGTTTGGTTAGGGTAACCGTCGATATTTAAAAATTAAAAGCGAAGCGAACTGTTATAAGGGGTTTATTTGGTTTCGGGTTTTTACGGTTTCAGTTCGATTATTGGTTTTTGCGTTTCAGATTAAGCAGATCGGCCGGATTGTCGGTTTTGGATTTATTAACACCTAGCGAGAAACAACAAGAACAACGTTTATGTTGGCCCACCCAATATCTGAGTAAGCAAAAATCTTGGCCCATTGTAAATATTTAACTAAACTAAGGCGACATAAATAATTACAGATATATACAAAATCGATTAGCTAACTTTACACATTGTATGTAGGGTTTATTAAGTCCCAAAAAAAATAATTACACTAGGGTTTTCATGGCAACGATTACTAAAAATTATATATAAAAATCATGTTATACGATGAAGTTTTGATGGAAATCTTACTTGATTACCTTTACTTTAAACCCGACTTTTTAAATCCATCTCCAAACAATGGTAATCTCTCATAACTTCGAATATTTCATTCGCCTTGAAGCCTAGAATCGAAACTCCTTGCGGTTTTGTTGAGAATTATGATCTGGATACTTGTGTTTAATCTGATTTGTGATATATGTATTGTTTTATGTTTTTGTGTTTGTTTAGTTATATTTGATGGAGAGTGCTCAAGGGTTGATATTGGAGCTTTGTTTCTAAAGGGACTGGAAGTGCTAAAGAGTTTGGCTTGGTTTATACTTTGGTCAGTTTAAGACAAGTCTAGAAGTTGAAGGTTTAGTTCGTAATATTTGAGGCTATATAAGCTAAGAGATATGCAGTCTTTGATATATCTGCTTTTAATCTCTCTCTCTCACCAAATATACGACTCTCTCTCTTAAACAAAGAAAACCCTAGTTTGTATTTTGATTTCCTTGATCAAAATACTTTGTTACTTGTTGTTATTGATTCATTGTTGATTGTTGATTGTTTCTATTTGAGAATATAAGATTTGGATTGTAATATTGTTTCTGAAGTAATAAAAGTGTTTTGTTAATCATAGAGATCTGTTTTTCTTCATAGTATCAGAGACAGGTTCTCTGAAAATCGTTTTTTTTTTTAAATTAGGGTTTTGATAAATTTGGGTTTTTTACAAATTGATTGGTTCTTGGTCAATTAACTTGTGTTAATTGATAGATCTTGTGGTGGATTTGGTTACAATTGAAGGTTTCTGGAAAACCCCTAATTTCTGAAAAATTAAGGTTTGGTTTATTTTGGGGCTTTTGTGATTAAGGGCTTCTGAATCGATTAAAGTTGATTAATCGATAAGATCTGGTATTTGGTAAAGATTGGAAGTGGTTCTGGTGGTTTTCCCTAATTCAAAAAATTAGGGTTTGTTGGTTCTTGAATCTTGGTTCTGGGTTCTTGCTTTATATCTGCTATATCTCTAGACTAAGTGAATCTAGAGTATAGTAGGTTTGGTTTCCGCTGCTGATTGTGATTGCGTGCTCTGTAACACCTCTCGCACTCTCTCTTTAATTTGTTTTTTTTTCTGTCTAGATTGCCGGAGGATAGGATTTGGGATTATTGGAAGTTGTGATCGGTTGAGATTGAGATTAGTTGTGGTTTTATTTTTTTATTTTTCTTTACCTTTCTTGTGTGATTGTTTATCTGTTTTGAATCATGTCTGTTCATAATTCTGTTCATGGTTATAATGATGATGAGTATGAACCTGAAAACCCTGTCACTTTAATAAGTAAATTGGATTTGAGTCATCCATTACATTTACACCCTAATGATTCAGCTTATTTGACTGTGGTTTCAATAAAACTAAAAGGAACTAAGAATTATAATGTCTGGTCTTGTGCTATGATGTTAGCTTTAGAAGGAAAAAATAAAACTGGTTTTATTGATGGCACTTGTAGATAGTCAAATGTTGATGAAGTTTTGGGAAGACAATGGGATAGGGTTAATGCTATTGTGTTGGGATGGATTCTAAACTCTATTTCTGAAGAATTGTTTCTTGGTCAAATATTTTCCAAAAGTGCTTTTAGTGTCTGGAATGAGTTAAAAGATACTTTTGACAGAGTTGATGGTTCTGTTACTTTTAATTTGCATCATAAGATTCATTCTTTAACTCAGAATGGAACTACTATTTCTGAATATTTTAATAAGCTAAGTACTTTGTGGAAACAATTTGATGCTATGGTTCAGTTACCTAGATGCACTTGTCATGCTGCTGATGATTTTAAAAAGCATAACCAACTTATGAAACTTATGCAGTTCTTAATGGGTCTGGATGATACTTACATGCAAATAAGAAGTAATATACTTTCTAGAGATCCACTGCCTGATGTTAAGGGTGCTTATGCTATTATCAGTAGTGAAGAAAACCATAGAAATGTTGTATCTGGTAGTACTAGTAGGAATCATAATTCTGCTTTTGCTTCTAGAGTTGTGAATCAAGTTAATACTCCAACTAGTCAGAATGCTAGATCTATTAATCAGAATACTCAGGCTAATCCACCTATTGCTAACTTTAATAAAGTATATGATAATAGAAAAAACACTGGTTCTGTTCTTGTTTGTGATCACTGTGGTTTTAATGGACATACTCAGGACAGATGTTTTAAATTGATTGGGTATCCTCCAAATTTTGGAAAAAAGGGTAACAATAACAGACCTCAGACTTCTCAAAAAAGATTTTCTAATAATAATTCTGTGGGGTCTAGTTCATTTTCTGGTTTTACAGATGAACAACTTACTACTCTTATCTCTCTCATCAAAGACAACTCTATTAAAGGGAATAGTGTGCAGGCCAATATGGCAGGTACTTATTTTAATACTAGTAAAGTCTTCAATCAAAATTTTCACAAGTTTTTTTCTACAAATACAAATTTAAAATCTAAACTTAGTTACGATGGAAGGATTGTGGATTACGGTGCTAACCGACATATGACATATTCTCGCGAAGGGCTTGGTAAATGTTTTTGATATTTCTCATCTTCAAATAAAGTTGGTCATCCAAATGGAACTGAAGCTTTGATTACTCAAATTGGAAATCTTAAACTGGCAGATTCATTAATATTATATGATGTTTTGGTTATTCCAGAATATTGTGTTACTTTAATTTCTGTTCATAAATTGGCTAAAGATAATAAAATTGTAGTTGCCTTTGATGAGAACAAATGTTATTTCTTGAATCAGGATTTGAATCTGGGAAATGTTTTGGGGACTGGTAATCAGTGTGGTGGTTTATATTATTTCAATTCTGGAGGTACTCCTTTTCAAAGTAATAACTCTCTTTCTTATTATGGTAGCGCACTTGAGCTTGGTCATCCTATGAGACCTGTTCTAAATGTCTTAAAAACTGATTTGAGGATTACTTCAAAGGATAAAACTTTATTTTGTGAAACTTGTCAAAGGGCTAAACAAACTAGAGAACCTTTTCCTTTAAGTGATCATACTTCTACTGTTTTAGGTGAACTTGTTCATTTAGATTTATGGGGACCTTATAAGGTTGCTAGTAAGGAAGGTTACAAATATTTTTGACTATTGTGGATGATTATACTAGGGTGTATGGGTATATTTACTTAAAACTAAGGATGAAACTCTTCATTATATCACTATCTTTTATAACATGATTGAAACTCAATTTGATAAGAAAATTAAGAGTTTTAGAAGTGATAATGGTCTTGAATTTGTTAATCATTCTTTTCAAAGTTATGTGAAGAAAAAGGTATTACCCATCGACTTCTTGTGCATACACTCCACAAAAAAATGGTATTCTTGAAAGGAAACATAGGCATCTTTTGAATGTTGCTAGATCCCTTATGTTTGGAAATTCCACTTAAGTTTTGAATGAGTGTATTATTCTGCTACTTTTCTTATTAATGATTGCCTTCTTACGTGCTTAATGGAAAATCTCCTTTTGAGATGATATATAATCAAAGACACGCTCTCTGCAATTTAAGAATGTTTGGTTGTTTGTGCTTTGCTACTATTGTTAATAATCATGATAAACTTGGTAGTAGATATGAGAAATGTGTTATGATGGGGTATTCTAATTCTAAAAAGGGATATAGGTTATATAGTCTTGACAAGCATCAGTTCATATTTCCAGAGATGTTAAATTTTTTGAGTCTATTTTTCCTTTTAAAGACTCAATCTAGCGATAAACAGTTCTATTTAAAAATGTTTTTCAAGACTTAAATCAGTTGAACTTTTTTAATAATGAAACCCCTGAACTACCCAATGATGAAGAGAGAGTAGACCCTAATCTGAATAGTGACTTTGAGTCACAAAGTGAAGGTGGCAACTCTCCTCCATCTGGTAGAGACCATGTCACTAATCATAATAGTGACAGTAGTGTTTCTACTGATGAGGATGAGGTGGTAACTACACTTGATGATAATAATAATTCTGAGGGTAATTTGAATCTTGATTCAAATTCTCCAGTTCAGGCTGAAGTACCTTTGAGAAGGTCTTCTAGACCTTCTGTTTTTCCTAAAAACTATAATGATTTTGTTGTTGAATCAAAAGTTAAGTATGGAATTGAAAAGTTTGTGAATTACTCTAAACTTAATTCTAGAAACTATTGTTTTACTATTCAGTTGAACAAAAGTCATGAACCAAGAAACTATTTTGAAGCTGTTAAATCTATCTATTGGACTGATGCTATGAATAATGAGATTGAAGCTTTATATAAAAATGATACTTTTGAAGTCACTGTTTTACCTCCTGGTAGAAAAGCTATTGTAAGTAAATGGGTGTTCAAAATTAAGTACAAATATGATGGAGAAATAGATAGATATAAAGCTAGAGTTGTTGCTAAAGGATATAATCAAAAAGAAGGTATTGATTATGAGGAAACTTTTTCACTTGTTGTTAAAATGTTCACTGTTAGATGCTTGCTTAATATTGCTGTTCAGAATAATTGGCCTATTTTTCAACTTGATATTAATAATGCTTTTTTATATGGTGACCTGGAGGAGACTGTTTATATGAAGTTACCTGAGGGATTCTTTCCTGAAGGTGATAATAGAGTTTGTAGACTTAAAAAGTCTTTATATGGTCTAAAACAAGCTCCTAGACAATGGAATGCTAAACTAACATCTGCTCTTATTGAAAATGGTTTTGTACAAAGTAAAAGTGATTATTCTTTATATACAAAATCTAAAGATGATGTGTTCATTGCATTGCTTGTCTATGTTGATGATATTATTGTTACTGGAAATAATATTGATGAAATCAACAGTTTTAAAGCTTTCCTTAAAACTAAGTTCATGATTAAGGATTTAGGAAAGTTGCAATATTTTCTTGGTATTGAAGTTGCTGAGACTGATAAAGGAATTTGTTTAAATCAAAGAAAGTACTGTTTAGATTTGTTAAGTGAGTATGGTATGCTTGGTTGTAAACCTTTTAAAACTCCTTTGCAGTCTAAATTGGTTATATCTAATGAGGCTACTGATAATGATCCTTTACTTGATAATATTACTGATTATCAAAAGCTTATGGGAAAACTTATTTACTTGACTAATACTAGACCGATATTTCATATGTTGTTCCTTGTTTAAGTCGGTTCATGCATTCTCCTCTTAAGTCTCATCTCGAATAGCTTTAAAGATACTTAAGTATCTTAAAGGAGCTCGAGTTTGGGTATTCATATTACTAAAATTCGGTATGTCTCTTCTTGCTTATTCGATGTGATTGGCTAAATGTATTGTAACAAGGAAATCATTACTGAGACTATTGTGTTTTTGAATGGGTCTCTAGTATCTTGGAAAAGTAAAAACAACCTACTCTCTCTAAAAGCTCTACTGAAGCAGAGTATAGAGCTCTTGCTTCAGTGACCAGTGAAGTGATCTGGGTTTTAAAAATTTTAAAGATCTTAAAATTTCTGATCTTTTGCCTGTACCTCTTCATTGTGACAATAAATCTGCCTGTTTTTCATGAAAGGACTAAACATCTTGAAATTGATTTACATTTTGTTAGAGAAAAGATTTTAAATGGTGTTAAAACTATAAAAGTGGATTCTGCAAATCAAATTGCAGATATCCTTACTAAAGGGTTGGATACATTACAACATGATTTTTTAGTTAAAAATCTTGGGATGTTTAATATATATCACTTATCAGATTAAAGGGGGGTGTTGAGAATTATGATCTGGATACTTGTGTTTAATCTGATTTGTGATATCTGTATTGTTTTATGTTTTGTGTTTGTTTAGTTATATTTGATGGAGAGTGCTCAAGGGTTGATATTGGAGCTTTGTTTCTAAAGGGACTCGAAGTGCTAAAGAGTTTGGCTTGGTTTATACTTTGGTCAGTTTAAGACAAGTATAGAAGTTGAAGCTTTAGTTCGTAATATTTGAGGCTATATAAGCTGAGAGATATGCAGTCTTTGATATATCTGCTTTTAATCTCTCTCTCACCAAATATACGACTCTCTCTCTCTTAAACAAAGAAAACCCTAGTTTGTATTTTGATTTCCTTGATCAAAATACTTTGTTACTTGTTGTTATTGATTCATTGTTATTTGATTGAGATCAAATACTGATTGTTGATTGTTTCTATTTGAGAATAGAAGATTTGGATTGTAATATTGTTTCTGAAGTAATAAAAGTGTTTTGTTAATCATAGAGATCTGTTTTTCTTCAGGTTTATTTATCAGCGAACGTAATTTTGAATATTATGATTTTGTGTCGTTGGGTCCCAAAGTTACTTCATTCCCATTACGTGCTACTATCGCGAGGCGGGAAGTTGTTTTCGTATTATGCAATCGTGTAATGGTTTACTTTTATGCCTAAATCTTTGTTTCGCCTGTGGTTTATTACTATGTTTACAATCCATTTACTAATATATTTAAGAATATTCCATTTCCACGATATCAATGGTCCACCGATATGATACTAGCTTTTGATCCAACTAAATCACCTTACTACAAACTTGTGATTACTCAATTTAAAAATACACATAATCGTGATTGGGAGCAAGATTGGGTGGAAGACCGGAAGCAAAATTGGGAGGAAGGCAGGGAGCAAGATCGGGAGGAAGATAGTGATACTAAACAAATAGTAATTTACTCCTCGGAAGCGAGCAAGTGGAGAATCTGGGTCCACCACTTCACAAAGATAGGTTTACGGGTTTTCATGAGGAATATATTGGAATAATGCTATTCATTGGATAAATAATTATGATGGTGAGCGTTTGCATTCCAAGTTTGATATTGTAGACCATCCGATTTTAACAAACATACAAACTCCGGCTTTTGATGACGTGAAACACATGTCGTTGTTTGAGTCTTGTGGAAGTCTGCTTCTTTTAATGGAGGACAATGATCGTTGTTACCATATATTCGAGATGATGGAAGAGTCTTCTAAATGGTCAGTAAAGTACATTGTTGATGATATTGTTAACACTATTCCTGACTTGTATCGGTGGTCGCATTTTTCTGTGTATTGTATTGGGAGAAAGAGGAGATGATTTATATCTATACTACTTTATAATGCATTTAGGCCTTTTAAAATTAGAAGGCTTAAAAATTCAGACTTTTTTACTTGCTTATTATGGAAAGAGATTTTCTAACCTAAAATTAAGATAAGGAGCTCCAATCATGAGATGACATGTGTCACTTCTTAACAAACTCCAAGCCTAACTTCTAACAAACTCCAAACTTAACTCCTAACCACTAAAAATTAAGATAAATAGCTCCAATTATAAAATGACATGTGTCATTTCTCAACTAAAATTCATCTTTATTTTTAAATTAAAATATCTTTTATCTACTTATTTTTTTATAATCTAATTTCACCAGATTTTCTAAAATTTTATGCTCTTTAATTCAACATCCATTTTGATATATTTTATGAGTTTTTAGTTTTATATTTTTAATGGGTTTATTTTATTTTAATTCAAATTTTACAACTTTAACCTTTATTTTATTTATTTCAATCAATATAATCTTGATTAAGTCAAAATCATAAACTTTTGGGGTAGTGTTTGACGGTAAGAGATTGCGAGGGTATTTCAATATGCGGAATAATGATGTCGCGGAAAGCTACGGAAAGTTACGGGTAACCCAAACAAACACTTACAACTAACACATATACATTCAAGTGTCGGTAAACGAATTCACTAAGCGGGTAAGCAAACACATATAACTATACTTATCGCCGCTTGTATGCTGGTACCGACTAGTATGGTAATAAAATCAGATAACCAAATTGTACGATACAACTTTGTGTCAAAGACTATTTCTACACTGTATAATTTCAAACCATATCAGAGATCTTGGGGCTGCTTTCCATTCATTGCATCGTTAGCTGGTGTTTGATTTGTTGCAGGTTTGTTTTTGAATCTTATATCTTGTCTTGTGACAACATCATTTATATGCTTAGTTTCCTTGTTTAATTAATTAAAGTATTGGAATAAATTCTTATTGCTTAGTTTCATCATAATGGGTATTATTTTGGAGCTATTCAGGTCGGACCAGCTATTAACTTTTGAATCAACATAAAATAATGGT
Source organism: Chrysanthemum lavandulifolium (assembly GCA_022545495.1). NCBI lineage: Eukaryota > Viridiplantae > Streptophyta > Magnoliopsida > Asterales > Asteraceae > Chrysanthemum > Chrysanthemum lavandulifolium. The sequence continues at coordinate 239,301,767 of CM040238.1, read as the reverse complement.
CATAAAACAATATTTACTCAAATTCATTAATTTCCTTTTTGAATTTATTTGGCCTACGCGTAAATTCTGAAAAGACCTGGAATTACACTTATCTTAGGTGAAGTCATAGGCCGATCAAATACATCAAAATCAAAAGCGACTGTTGTGTCATTTCTAGTAGCACAACAATTTCATCTGATGACTTCAAAACCAATCTAGAACCAATGTCAGAAATTTATAACAGCCTATATCTAGTCTAGAATATATAATGGTCATAAGCTATTAGTAGCACAGTTCTAGAATCCGAGATTTATACAGTGTGAATATTGTAAGCTCTTCTGTTCCAACTGCAAATAAAGGGTAGCACTTTTTCAGCACATAAAAATCCGGTTGTTTTATTATATTTTGTTGGAAGCTTACTGATTAATATATGTATTCTAGGCTCTAAACATGAAGAAGATACATGCAGTAGAGGAAGGAGATATGTCATCTATACCTCTATGGAAGTTGTTTGGTATAATTAGTGACGGTGGTTATGATGAAAAAATTATTTATGAGAAGTGTTCAAGAGAAGTCTACCTTGATGGTGATTATATGTAATTTTGATTAGTTGACTTTTAACTATATATATGGCTTTGGCTTGTTCAAATTTGAGTAGTTAAGATCATATTATTTATGCATCTAGATATGGAATTTATTTTAACTTTGGATGTGTGTATTGCTTATCGAATCCGAAACTTGAGCAATGTTTATTTAGGAGTTTGTAAGGGCACCTGCTTAGTAGAAACTATTAATTCTGTTTTAGCTAATTATAACAGTTAGAACTATGATTAAGGTTATTGCATAATAATAGCCTCGTGCCTACTCACTCCTTTGGATGACTTATGATGTTGATGAAGGTACTAGACGGATGTGTTACTTTACACATGCTTTTATTGTAATGAATGGAATGTAATAGCTACATTTGGTTACAATCCAAATCTTCGTGATTGTCTTTAAGATTTAACTTAGCCTCATTTTATAATGTCATGATGATCATTTTTTAGTTTTTTGGAGGCAATATTGTTGTAACATTAAGAAAGTGTTCTCATTGGTGCTTTTTTTATGACTAATCTAGGTTTGGGGAGAAGGTGTGTATTTATCTTAATTGTCAGATACATAAAGTTAGACCATGTGCGTGAAAACACAGTTTAGACGAGCATTAGTTTAGAAGTGAAGACAATAGGTATAAATTCTGGAACTGGATATTTGGGATCGTAACATGATATTTTATGTTAATCGAGCTGAGAATGGATATTTTGAGGTCGTTATGATGGTGGTTTGATTATATTTTGAGGTCGTTATGAGAAGGATCAAAACAAAGTGTCCCGCCAATTAATTGATTAATCTACATATAGTCATTTTATTTACTATTGCAAGGGATTTAAAGAACTTATCTGAAAAATATAACATTCGTGACTCACATGCAATTTGTTAATAACATTCGTTACTCACACGCAATTTGTTTATCAATTGAAAACAAACAAACAAAAAAAATCATTAGATAACATGACCTCAGACAAACAGTTTATTCTACTAATCAATACTATCCCTATTTTTTTTTCTTTTTCTTTTAATCATGTGTCAAAATCATCTACTTTTTATTACGTTTTACATCAACAGCCTCTCAAATAGCAACAATTAATCTGTCTTAAGATTGTTGTATATATGTGTATATTGCTATAAGAGACAAATAAACCGTAACATGAAAACATAAAAGTGTAGAGAATGATACCGTAAACCTTTTGCGTATATAGACTCAAAGAAATACAAATAAAGAAAATGTTGAGGCATGTGATGCTCACAGTTTCCTTAAGACAGATTCGTCCTCTCCACGGTGCTTGAGAATCGTGAACGTTTATCTCCCAGGATACAACAACAACGGATAACCTCGTTAGCACAAACGAGTTATCAAGGCGAACCAATATATGCCTTCCTCTATTACGAACCGATACAAAATGAATCAACATCCAGATCAACAACAAAAAGAGAGGAATTAGTTATGTGTTTTTGGGTGTAAGAAAAACAAATGAGAAAAACTCTCATTTATAGGTGTGGAGGTCAAGGGAAAAAACGGTCGGATTAATTACACACATAATCCTGCTAATGGCTCATCAACATAGAATTAAATTGGTAGTTACATACGACCACAAATTAATCTTGCAATAAACACCCATTGGTATATTTGATGACCATCAATTGTCATTCAAACCAATAATTTGACCTTGTTTTCTAACAATCCCCCACATGAATGAAATTGATAAAGGGAAACAAATTTTAACGACTCAATGTTGTAATAGAGTTTTGCAGTTGATATTTGCATAGGATAGGTAGGTGTTACCCTTTGAACCTTCCCTCGTGAAATATACTTAGCCTCCTAGCAGCCAGTAGAACTTGATGTCTTTGAACTGCTCGCTGTTTGTGGAGACGACAATATATATTCACATAATAGTGTGGCTAATGGTTCCAAACAGATTAAGGTTAAGTTGATCTTAACAAATTTCAACAACTTATGCTTGGAGTTACGATAATGATGAGTAGTTTAATTTAATCTGTGCATAAGAAACTTTGTTATTTGGTTGAGTACCCGTTATTGGTGTAGTTTATGTTGGATTTGTTGGAACATATACAATGCAACTGCAGTAGGTTGAGTAGAAAGTTATGTTGAAGTTGTAACAATTAGCAACCAATAACCATTAATCAAGCTTACCATGGATAAGTAGACATGATTAACATTAAGTTCCTCAAGCTTTTCATTAATCAAAGAATTTACTTCTTGAACTCTCGATGGATGATTCCAACGTTTTATCTCTTCTTTAATTACATTAACATCAACCAAAAGATCCACTTTAGCTTTTGAACCCATGGTTGTAAAGTCTAAGATCTTGGTGAAAGATCTTTGGGTCTCATCGAAATACCTTTGTTCATAGACAAGACATCAACCACATAAGAGAACAGATTAGCTTATAAACTAATTATAAGATCTTGAAAACAAAATCTCAAGAAGGAGCTTCATTGAGAAAATTGAAGTTAAGCGAATCAATTCAGAAGCATTAAAGTAGATTTAGATCAATTAGAAAACGCAAGGAGAGTAACGCCAAATCAATCATTTAAAATATCTTCCATTAACAATACCTCATTGTTGTATATTCCATTGTAGCCCCCGAACACAAACAAAAACTGCTCATCATTTACTAGTGCCGATGTTACAGAGAGCCCCTAAAAGGATGAAACTAAGTGGGATAAAAAATAACTAGTTACTCATGTGAATTTATACTTTAGAAATGAATGTCGTAAATAACAAAAAGAAGCATTTAAATGTTGGAATTAGATAACATGACATTCAATAAATAATCACAAAAACATCAAAGTATTCAAGCGAAAGCGTATAGGATTTATTAATGAACAATTAATTAACATAAAAGAATATGCGTACATTTTCTTGATTCTAGCCGAACAAGAATCAAATCCACAAGCTAGCAACGGATGAACCCTAATTTTATTTAACTAGGATTATATGAATTACCCATTACCGTTTTGTAATTCAATCTAAGATAATAACAATAGTGTGTTATTACTATGTTCTTGTACACACGTACTAAACCGAATTAAAGTAATGCTAGTTTTATCAAACAAAATAACTTGGTTTGTGGAAAAAGAGTGGATCGACACCCTTGTGGTTGTACGATCGGTTTGGAGACAAAAACACACACAAAACAATTTTTAGGGTTTAGCAATGAGCACAAGAGATGGAAAAACAAGACCCCTAGCCTTGTATATATACCCACCTAAACTTGGTGAACAAGTTGGCTCTTGTTTCCTTTGGCCGATCGGTTCATGGTATCCCATAGGGATTCCGGAACTTTCCCAATCTTTGCAATTAAGTCCTTTTCTAAATACCTTTAACGCTCGTTAGTCCATTACATTAATTACTTAACGTTCGTTAGTTATTTCGTTTAATAAATAAATAAATACAACATTTATATTTAATTATTTAACTTTAAATTCTCATACGTAAAGTGTGCAATCCCATAGTCTCGAGTTTGATCCTAACTCACGTCTACTAATTTATATCCATAAAACTAACATTAAATACAATAGTATTGCTGATTCGAACTTCTAATAGCCTAGTCTTTTGAAAGAAACAAAAGGATCACGTCGTAAATGGACTAGAAGACCTTTAGAAAGTAAATAGAGCAACCACAACGATGGTAAAGTTATCTTAGCTAGGAATAATAACAACTACACATTCCAAATAGAGGTTGATGTATAGTTATTTTTGGATTTGAGGTAGACATTAGTTCAATTATATTAGTATCCCAAATTTATGATAAGCATCCATATTATGTGATACGCTGCAAAAGTATAGAGTTCTTTAAACCTCGAATGAGATGTGACATCATATGAACTAACGACCTGATATCTACTCAAAGATGACATGTACGAAACTTATTATACATTTAAAATGGTTTGAGAGGATACAAAACCAAAGAATGGAAATTCACCAAAGCATTATAGATGTAAACAAATAAATTTGAAGGCGTGGAACGAAGACCTCACTGGCGAGTGGGTCTCTTCTCTTTACGTTCGTCAAAATTGAAATAACAAGCTTCGGCATATCCATGACAAATGTCTCCAAGGCACATACAATGAAAAGTCATACCAAAGCTATATAAAGAAGTGAAAACATAACAACTCTTAACATATCATAATGAGCATACTTATTCTAGCTTTGGATCTATGATCTTTTCCAATTCACACTCGTACTATTTTTATTTTCGCCACCACCAACTATAAACCCCATTTCCGGCATGGGCCTGCCTTAGGAGACACCAAATCACCTTGATTCTATGGTTGGGTTGGGACCATTCAAACTGCAATACAACAAACACACATTATCATTTAAAGATAATAGTTACATACTTATATTAGAAAGAAAGTGCAATATATATATTCATTTTGTATATGTCATTATATTGTGACCTTGTGTGAGGTAATGTGATAAAACATGAAATTATAACTCACAAGCCTTCGAAAACTAGTTGTATTTCTTCAACCTGTTTTGCTTATATAAAAAGGAAGATATGCTCCAATATATTCAATTCAAAATTAAGTTGAGTGTATATAGGTGCATATAATTACTAATGTCCAAGTTCCTTAGGAGAAGATTTAATTACTTTTTATGAATATATTGGTCTGCAAATTAAGACGTCTGTTGCTTAGTGTTGGAGGTATGAGACTGCTCAACTACATTATGGTTCGACTACATAATTGGGATTTCCAGTGATGAAAAAAGAACTTGCGAGGTACTTTTTCCTAAGAAGTGTTTTTCATGTGGATTAGTATATTGGATAGATACATATGAAGTATGGTCAATTGATATCAAAGATGGTGTTCTAAAGGAGTGTTTGGATATGGGTGGTAATAATCTGGTTCCCACTGGTATGCATTCTGTTTTTGATGATACCTGCTTGCATGCTATTTCAATCTCTAGTCTCATGTTGTGAGGATTTGCAATAAGGATTAGGGGGAGAATGGAAAGTCTAGGAAATGTAATCAATTACATTAGCATATTTAGTGGAGGAGAGGACTTGGCCATTCTAGATGATGCCCTTTCTGTTAAGCTTATAGGCCAAATTGTGTGATTATGAAGTTGCACTTTTGGTTTTAGTTTGTTCTAAAGAAAGGGAAATGTAGTCTATTTTGGTGATGCCTTCACTTTTCTCTCGTTTGATGCTATTGAATATGAGGATGCAGGTTATTATACCATAGCATTGAATGGCGGGCAATGGAAGGGAAATGTAGTCCGGTTTCTGGTGAAGGGTGACTTAGTTGTATACATTTTGAGGCTGTTGAACACAGTAGTTTCATAGATACTGAATAGTTGCTGTTTTGAAGTTGTATTTCCATTTTCTCAGTCATATTAGTAACTATGGAGTTGTCATAGTACTAGTTGAGCTGATGTATATATGCTTCTGTATATACGTTGGTACATTAATCTATAGGTCCCTATTTTTAACAAAAATGAAATATATGAATATTTTGTTAAAACATACATGTGTGTAATACGTGGTTTGGTTCGGGTAACCGTCGATATTTAAAAAATAAAAACTGAAATGGAACTGTTATAAGCGGGTTTATTTGGTTTCGGGTTTTTTACAGTTTCGGTTCAGTTACTGGTTTTTTGCAGTTTCAGATTAAACAGATCGGCCCGGATTGTCGGTTTTTTTGATTTATTAACACCCCTAGCGAGAAACAACAAGAACAAACTTTTATGTTGGCCCAGCCCAATATACGAGTAAGCAAAAAACTTGGCCCATTGTAAAAATTTAACTAAACTAAGCCGACATAAACAATTATATATTCAAAACCGATGAGCTAAATTTACACATTGTATGTAGGGTTTATTAAGTCCCAAAAAAATTAATTACACTAGGGTTTTCATGGCAACGATTCGAAAGTTTATCGGAGGATGTTGTTATACCGATGATGTTTTGATGGAAATCTTACTTGATTACCTTTACTTTCGCTTGACATTTTAAATCCGTCTCCAAACAATGGTTATCTCTCATAACTTCAATATTTCATTCGCCGCCTTGAAGCCTAGAATCGAAACTCCTTGCGGTTTATTTATCATCGAACGTAATTTTGAATATTATGATTTTGGGTCATTGGGTCCCAAAGTTACTTCATTCCCATTACGTGCTACTATCGCCAAGGCGGGAAGTTGTTTTCAGATTATGCAATCGTGTAATGGTTTACTTTTATGCCTAAATCTTTGTTTCGCCTGGGGTTTATTACTATGTTTACAATCCATTTACTAATATATTTGAGAATATTCCATTTCCACGATATCAATGGTCCACCGATATGATACTAGCTTTTGATCCAACTAAAACACCTTACTACAAACTTGTGATTACTCAATTAAAAAATACCTTGATTGAGAGCAAGATTGGGTGGAAGACGGAAGCAAAATTGGGAGGAAGGCAGGGAGCAAGATCGGGAGGAAGATAGTGATACTAAACAAATAGTAATTTACTCCTCGAAATGAGCAAGTGGAGAATCTGCGGTCCACCACTTCACAAAGATAGGTTTACGGGGTTTCGCGAGGAATATATTGGAATAATGCTATTCATTGGATAAATAATTATCATGGTGAGCGTTTGCATTCCAAGTTTGATATTGTAGACCATCCGATTTTAACGAACATACAAACTCCGGCTTTAGATGACGTGAAACACATGTCGTTGTTTGAGTCTTGTGGAAGTCTGCTTCTTTTAATGGAGGACAATGTATTGGGTTAATCCCAATCGACCCAACCCAGCGACCCAAGTCAACACCCACAATGACCCGGTCAACGAAAGTCAAACATACGAAAAGTCAAAGAAGCAGTTACAACGGTTACATAGCAGTTACCAATAACTGCTCCATATGTATTGAACCGACACAATGCTTCAAACATACCGTTTCATTATGTATAAATACTAGAAACTCTGTAACAAACATATATGACTGAAATATATAGAAAAGTCTTTTGATTCAAATTGTTATTATTATTACTGGTATATCGTTGATTAAAGATCCATAAAAAACTGGGCCAAAAATTGGTATCAGAGCCACAATCATCATATACCAATCCTTTTGTTTCCTATTTCAAAATCAAAGGAACAAATTTTTTTGTTTCGGAAATTTTTTTTTTGCAAATATAAATCGAACACAAATCAATAAATCATTTTTTTGTTTCTGTATCTGTCGCAACAAGGGAATAATCACAAATCTGTGACTACTCAACCGGCATCAGAAAACATTTTTTGCAAGAAATTTTTGTCAACAGACAAATTAACATCGAAACATTTCATCTAATCCCAAAGGATCAGAAACGATTAAAAAAACCGTATATCCCTTTGATTCAAAAACAAAAAAAAACAAATACCAATCCGATAACCCAGTCATCAAAATTAGGGCAGAAATTAAAGATTCAAAATTAGAACAAACACACCTGTTTCGAATCAAGAATCAAGCCCAGATAATTAATTAAGCCACCAATTGACTTAATTAAGTCTCCAATCATTCATACCTCTCACGGATTAAAAACCCCAAATCAACGAAACCCTAAAATTTCGATTGAAGGGATTTGGTGTTCGCAAAGATCACCACGTACCGGAGAAGAGAAGAAGGCCACTCAACCCTTATCACAAGCGTTGACCATATAGATTTGGAGAAGAAGATCGGATCCACACCCAGAAAAGGGAAAGAGAGAGACGAACTCAGTCTCCAAAGGAGACGTTTGTTTGTTTTTTTATCTCAAAAGAGGTATAAGGAAAATATATGGAGCGCACATCTTTATCTCACAAAGAGATAAATAAAAAATAAAATGGGCGCTTATTTTTAAGAGGGCAAAGGATTTATTGTTTTTATTTTAAGGCATCGGGTTAGACCATCAACCCATTCAGGTTCCAAAATTTTTACAACACCTCTCTTTCATTTTTTATATAGTATATATTCTTCATTTTAGATATATATTATTTTGTTTGATAAGTTACTTTTTTTTTACAAATTTAGTACTTCATCAAATTTTTTAAATATAATAACCAAGTATTTTTACGCTGCTTATTATAATTAGGAATAACATTTAAAGTGGAATTAACTTTAGGTTATTCGTTTTTTAAAATATATAATCTCCGAGGATAGTTTTGGATTTAAAAACCAGTCCTATAAAGTTTTATAGCCTATAACGAAAAATAAAACATTTTTCAACACAACTCGTGTTAGATTTTTGGAGATATTTTTTTTATATATTTAAAATATGACGAAAGGAAGTGGAAATAAGGAACCTAGTACTAATTTTACAAATAGTATACCCCAATTTCAATGCCCAATCCTAAAGCCCGCGAATTACTCATTATGGGCAATTCGAATGCAAATCATTCTCGAAGCGAATGGTTTATGGGAAACAATTGACCCGACTGAAACGACTCAACCCAATAAGAAAAAGGATAAAACCGCTATTGCTTTCCTTTATCAAGCTTTACCCGAGGAACAATTACTTCAAATAACAAAGCACAAAACCGCGAAGGACATTTGGAATGCTTTGAAATCTAGACACGTTGGCGAAGACAAAGTTCAACAAGCAAGACTACAAACACTCAAATCTGATTTTGAGATGTTACAAATGAAGGAAGACGAGACAATTGACACCTTTGCTACAAAACTAACAACTCTCGTAAACAAAGCCGCTAGTCTAGGACACACCATAGAAGATGAAACCTTAGTACGGAAAGTACTAAATGCTGTACCCAATAGGTATATGCAAATAGTCGCATCTATAGAACAATATTCCGACCTAAGTGAAATGACTATGGAATAAGCAATTGGGAGACTCAAGACATACGAGGAAAGACTAAAGTTTAAGAAGAACAAGGACAATAACGATCAATATAAGTTATTGTTTACACATCACAAGAATAACATTACTCACGGACATTGTGAAAAATGTGGACATGATTTGTTGCGAGACCAAGAAAATAATTTCAAGGAAAAATCAAAAAGCAACTCAAATAAATTTACTCGTGATAAGAGTAAGGTGATGTGTTTTAAATGCAAGTAGTATGGCCATTTTGCAAACAAATTTCCATCAAAGAAAGAAGAAGAATCTAATCTCATTGAAGAAGATTTAGAACCAACATTGCTTGTGGCAACTGTTGAAGAAGAACCAAGAAAATATGATCAGCCCGGAATTAAGGAAGATCACAAACAATGAAGGTGGAAATAACCAGAAGAACATGATCAACCTGGACTTAAGGAAGATCACAACGAAAAAAGGTGGAAATAACCAGAAGAACATGATCAACCTGGACTTAAGGAAGATCACAACCAAAAAGGTGGAAATAACCAGATCAACCTGGAAATAAGAAAGATCACAACAAGAAAAGGTGGAAATAACCAGAAGAACATGATCAACATGGACATAATGAAGATCACAGAAGAAAAGGTGGAAATAACTAGATCAACATGGACATAATGAAGATCACTGAAGAAAAGGTGGAAATAACCAAGATCAACATGGACATAATGAAGATCATAGAAGAAGGTGGAAATAACCAAAGGAAAATTGATCTACCTGGATATAAGGATGATCACAAGCTCTACAAGAAATTAAAAGCTCAGATGGTGGATTTAACCAGAAGATGAATCAAGAAGACTTAAATACCTACGTCACAGCGATTGTGATTAAGGGGGAGAATATTGGGTTAATCCCAATCGACCCAACCCAGCGACCCAAGTCAACACCCACAATGACCCGGTCAACGAATGTCAAACATACGAAAAGTCAAAGAAGCAGTTACAACGGTTACATAGCAGTTACCAATAACTGCTCCATATGTATTGAACCGACACAATGCTTCAAACATACCGTTTCATTATGTATAAATACTAGAAACTCTGTAACAAACATATATGACTGAAATATATAGAAAAGTCTTTTGATTCAAATTGTTATTATTATTACTGGTATATCGTTGATTAAAGATCCATAAAAAACTGGGCCAACACAATGATCGTTGTTGCCATAAATTCGAGATGAGGGAAGAGTCTTCTAAATGGTCAGTAAAGTACATTGTTGATGATATTGTTAACACTATTCCTGATTTGTATTGGTGGTCGCAAACTTATGTTCTGTGTATTGTATTGGGAGAAAGAGGAGATGATTCATATATGGTAATAAAATCAGATAACCAAATTGTACGATACAACTTTGTGTCAAAGACTATTTCTACACCGTATAATTTCAAACCATATCAGAGTTCTTGGGGTTGCTTTCCATTCATTGCATCGTTAGCTGGTGTTTGATTTGTTGCAGGTTTGTTTTTTGAATCTTATATCTTGTCTTGTGACAACATCATTTATATGCTTAGTTTCCTTGTTTAATTAATTAAAGTATTGGAATAAATTCTTATTGCATAGTTTCATCATACTGGGTATTATTTTGGTGCTATTAAGGTCCGACCAGCTATTAACTTTTGAATCAACATAAAATAATGGTCATAAAACAATATTTACTCAAATTCATTAATTTCCTTTTTGTATTTATTTGGCCTACGCGTAAATTCTGTAAAGACCTGGAATTACACTTATCTTAGGTGAAGTCATAGGCCGATCAAATACATCAAAATCAAAAGCGACTGTTGTGTCATTTCTAGTAGCACAACAATTTCATCTGATGACTTCTAAACCAATCTAGAACCAATGTCAGAAATTTATAACAGCCTATATCTAGAATATATAATGGTCATAAGCTATTAGTAGCACAGTTCTAGAATCCGAGATTTATACAGTGTGAATATTGTAAGCTCTTCTGTTCCAACTGCAAATAAAGGGTAGCACTTTTTCAGCACATAAAAATCCTTGTTTTATTATATTTTGTTGGAAGCTTACTGATTAATATATGTATTCTAGGCTCTAAACATGAAGAAGATACATGCAGTAGAGGAAGGAGATATGTCATCTACCTCTATGGAAGTTGTTTGGTATAATTAGTGACGGTGGTTATGATGAAAAAATTATTTATGAGAAGTGTTCAAGAGAAGTCTACCTTGATGGTGATTATATGTAATTTTGATTAGTTGATGGCTTTGGCTTGTTCAAATTTGAGTAGTTAAGATCATATTATTTATGCATCTAGATATGGAATTTATTTTAACTTTGGATGTGTGTGTATTGCTTATCGAATCCGAAACTTGAGCAATGTTTATTTAGGAGTTTGTAAGGGCACCTGCTTAGTAGAAACTATTAATTCTGTTTTAGCTAATTATAACAGTTAGAACTATGATTAAGGTTATTGCATAATAATAGCCTCGTGCCTACTCACTCCTTTGGATGACTTATGATGTTGATGAAGTTACTAGACGGATGTGTTACTTTACACATGCTTTTATTGTAATGAATGGAATGTAATAGCTACATTTGGTTACAATCCAAATCTTCGTGATTGTCTTTAAGATTTAACTTAGCCTCATTTTATAATGTCATGATGATCATTTTTTAGTTTTTTGGAGGCAATATTGTTGTAACATTAAGAAAGTGTTCTCATTGGTTCTTTTTTTATGACTAATCTAGGTTTGGGGAGAAGGTGCGTATTTATCTTAATTGTCAGATACATAAAGTTAGACCATGTGCGTGAAAACACAGTTTAGACGAGCGTTAGTTTAGAAGTGAAGACAATAGGTATAAATTCTGGAACTGGATATTTGGGATCGTAACATGATATTTTATGTTAATCGAGCTGAGAATGGATATTTTGAGGTCGTTATGATGGTGGTTTGATTATATGGATGTTTCCTATGCTTGGAGTGATTTAAACTAATCTGTGCATAAGCAACTTTGTTATTTGGATGAGTACCATTATTGGTGTGGTTTATGTTGGATTTGTTGGAACATATTCAATGCCATTACTGTAGTAGGTCGACTAGAAAGTTATGTTGAAGTCGTAACGAATTAGCAACCGATAACCATTAATCAAGCTTGCCTTGGATAAGTCGATATGATTACCATCAAGGTCCTCAAGCTTTTCATTAGCCAAAGAATTTACTTATTCGACCTCTCCGATGGATGTTTCCAATGTTTTTATCTCTTCTTTGATTACATTCATTTCAACTAAAAGATCCACTTTAGCTTTTGAACCCATAGTTTATAGTCTAAGCTCTCAAACCGAAAGATCTTCCAGGTGTTTTGAATCCATCGGCTTAGGTCTCATCACAAATACCTTTGTTCATATACAACACATCAGCCATATAAGAGAACCGGTTAGCTTATAAACTAATTATAAGACCAAAGACTAAAAAAATATCTTAAGAAATGAGCTTGAATGAGAAAATTAAAGTTGACCGAATGTCCGAAACAATTCAGAAGAATTGAAGTTTATTTACATTAATTAGAAAACACATGGATAGTTAGGCCAAAAGCAATCATTCAAAATATCTTCATTAAGCATTAACAATACATCATTGTTGTATTTTCCATCATTTGCGAGTGTTGATGATAGAGAGAGCCCCTGTTTCATATAAAAAGGACGAAACTAAGTGGGATAAAAAATATAACTGATTACTCATGTGAAGCATTTGAATACGTCAAAATGAAAATAATACAAAATTTTTGTATACTTCAATATTCACACCTCTCAAGTTTTCTGACTACTAACTTTTTCTCCCTTTTGACGTTTCAGGCTATGAAAGCTCAAATTGGTGATCGTGCACAAAGCTTAGGCATGCCACCAGGTTTGGGTGATCAGTTCAAGCAATAATCCATCCCTCTTTTGCAGTCATCCTTCAAAAAGCTGCAGTTTTGTAGACTAACCGTGACAAAAGGTTCATTTTCTACCCTGTAACTTGTAAAAATATTAACGATAACATGTATCTGACTTTTTGCTCAAATTTTCTGCATTAGTAAAGTTACCCAACCTATGCTACAACAAGTTAACTTCAAATAGGGTAATTTCTCCTAATAGACTGAAACAGGTCGAGTTGGGATTTTAAGTTATCTATAAAAAGTTGGTGTGGTGTACGAATATAAAAAATTGTACTAACATATCGATATCTTCTAATTGATGAGGGTTTGTGTTAAAAGATTACAGTTTTGCCCCATTCGACCACTTTTTGGTTAGTTTTGAACTTGCATAATTGACCCGTTAGCGATAGAACGTAAGTACATAACCCCTGTTGACCCATTGATAACTAAATGGGTCGTAATTGCTATCTTCCCAAAAAGTAAAATACGAGGAATGATTCAGACTCAATTTTAAATGCAGACATCTTGAACTTGAAAAACTCTTAAATTATCGTGTTGCAATATAATTGATTAACATGAATATTGTTCCACAGGTCTTGATCTTTGAATTCCAGGATCGATAACAATCAAACAATCATCATGTAATCATCAGCCTTTTAACGAATCATTAAAAGAAACAAAGAAGATGGGTTGAACCCTTTATAACTGATATATAAAACTTGAATGGGTTGATTTGTTTACAGAATCCTAAACCTATTTATACTAGATGAAGCGGCACCTTTGGAAGAGAATACCGTTTCACCAAAAGTAATCGACACAACTAATTCTAAACGTTATACCTATTCTAAACGGTTTATAACCGTTTCTATAACCCAGCCCATGTACAAGTCGGTTTACAGGATTTTACATAACATAATATAACCTAAACTACCCTTATCTTTTAACTTTAACTATTATTTTGTCATTATATTCCAACATATTCCCCCCTAATGACAAAACAGATAGTTCCTTCCTTCTCCTTGTTAAATCTTTCTTTATTTTCTTCTTGTTTGCGGGGCGTATCAAACCAACTGTCTCCTGCAGTTCTTTGGTCTTCTAATTACCGGGCAAACCTGTCTTCTCCTATTTGCGGGGCGAATTAAACCAACTGTCTCGGCAGTCCTTTGGTTTTCTAATTCCCGGGCAAAACTGTCTTCTCCTATTTGCGGGGCGAATTAAACCAACTGTCTCGGCAGTCCTTTGGTTTTCTAATTCCTGGGCAAAACTAAACAAACTTTTTTCTCCTTTTATTGCTTCGTCTGTATGTCTCTTTCTTGAGAGTGCTGTTGCTCTTCTTCTTGTTATCGAACTTTGTAACACTTGAAACATCAAACCGTGATGTTCCCCTTTTTTTTATACTCTTGGTTGTTGGTCACCCTGGTTTATCTTTCTTTTGAACCAACAAGAACACAAAAACATGTTCTTCTTCTTCCTTGCAAAAACCGAACAGCCCTTGTGTTCGTCCTTCTTTTTCTTCTCTAGTTAACCACCGGCTTGGTGGTGACCGTCTTCTTTTTCTTTCCTTCTCTTTATGTTTCGACATCTCTTCTTCCCATGGCTGCTCCTTTTTCTTTTGTGAAAAAAAAACGCAGGTTTAATCTTGAATGATAATTGTAATATGATTTGATTCGTTGTTTGATTCCTCGCTCTGATGCTACTGTTCCACAGGTCTTGATCTTTGAATTCCAGGATCGATAACAATCAAACAATCATCATGTAATCATCAGCCTTTTAACGAATCAATAAAAGAAAAAAAGAAGATGGGTTGAACCCTTTATAACTGATATATAAAACTTGAATGGGTTGATTTGTTTACAGAATCCTAAACCTATTTATACTAGATGAAGCGGCACCTTTTGGAAGAGAATACCGTTTCTCCAAAAGTAATCGACACAACTAATTCTAAACGTTATACCCATTCTAAACGGTTTATAACCGTTTCTATAACCCAGCCCATATACAAGTCGGTTTCTGAGTTTAACATAACATAATATACACTAAACTACCCTTATCTTTTAACTTTAACTATTATTTTGTCATTATATTCCAACAAATATACTAATACTTTCGTTTCATAGGTTTCTTATCGGGTTTCGGATAAAAGCGTGTGTTAAGTGAAGAAAAGAAATAAATGACCATTTCAAGAAAAAAATAGATTTGAGAGAGTTGTAAAGGAACTAATACCACCTATTTGTCCATTATTTCGCTCTCGTAATGTTTTTCTATTGTTAATTTATGATGCAAGTATATTTGAATGATGGAATTCTTACAAAGGGTTTGATTATGTATGTTCTGTCATCCGTTATTTGCTCACTTGTCTCGCTAGAAACAACAATAACCAACGTTTATGTTGGCCCATTATCTGAGTAAACAAAAATCTTGGCCCATTGTAGCAATTTAACTAAACTAGGCGAGTACCCATGCCTAGCGGCATCGGTTTCTAGTGGCAGACAATTAACAATATGCGATATTGTGGTAAGTATTTCGTATAACGTTTAAAATAGAACGTGAAAAGATCTCGATGAGACCTGATTCACCAGTTTGTATCGGTTTTAACGGGTCCTCTCTGGTTCGTTTTGGATGACTTTAATTGGTTAGCCGAAAATCGGTGGCGACACCAGTTCCCGGTTGAACAAGTTGGTCCGGTCCGGTCCGATTTTCAAAACTATATGCAACATCAACTTGTTACCTTGTATGAAGTTTTGTATGTTTCATTAATTTGTATAATGTGTATAATAACATGTACTTTTCATTGTTGGGTGTTTTAAAAATATCATCAATTAGTGTGTTTAATTATTTTATATTTAAATTGTACGTTATGAAAATTTTATTGTACTTTTTAGTAAGGGGTGTTTTAATTGGTTGTTTTTAATTTGGTAGATGTGCTTTTAATTGGTTGTACAATGTGAATAAATTATTGTACTTTTAAGTAACGGGGTATTTTAATAAGAGTATTAATTACACTATGCATTTCTCTCTCATTTGACCAATTTCAACAATTCAATTTTTCAACTTTTCACCTTTGACCATTTTTTTATTATATGTAGTATAGACTAAGCCAGTAAGCCGAACAATTATATATACAAAGCCGATGAGCTAAATTTACACATTGTATGTAGGGTTTATTAAGTCCCAAAAAATTTAACACTAGGGTTTTCATGGCAACGATTACTGAAAGTTTATCGGAGGATGTTGTTATACCTGATGATGTTTTGATGGAAATCTTACTGCCATTACCTTTACTTTCGCTCCAGCTTTTTAAATCCGTCTCCAAACACTGGTTATCTCTCATAACTTCTGAATATTTCATTCGCCGTCTTCGGAAGCCTAGAATTGATACTCCTTGTGGTTTATTTTTCCGCAAAGTTAATTCTGAATATTATGATTTTGTGACGCTGGGTCCCAAAGTTACTTCATTCCCATTACGCGCTACTATCGCTGAGGCAGGAAGTTATTTTCGTATTATGCAATCGTGTAATGGTTTACTTTTATGCTCAAATTATGTTTCGCCAGCGCATTATTACTATGTATACAATCCTTTTACTAATATATTTAAGAATATTCCATTTCCACGATATCAATGCTCCACTGATATGATACTAGCTTTTGATCCAACTAAATCACCTTACTACAAACTCGTGATTACTTGAAAGAAAGTCGGCCTGCTTAATCGTGACTAGGAGGAAGAACGGGAGCAAGATTGTGAGGAAGACCGGGAGCAAGATTGGGAAGAAAACTGGGAGGAAGATAGTGAGGAAGATCGGGAGGAAGATAGTGCGGAAGATAGTGAAACTAAACGAATACTAATTTACTCCTCGGAAACAGGCAAGTGGAGAATATGTGGTCCACCATTACACAAATATAGGTTTTGGACTTTTGGGACAGGAATATACAGGAATAATGCTATTCATTGGATAAATAGTTATGATGGTGAGCGTTTGCATTCCAAGTTTGATATTGTAGACCATCCGATCGTAACAAACATACAAACTCCGGCTTTAGATGACGTGAAAGACATGTCGTTGTTTGAGTCTCGTGGAAGTCTGCTTCTTTTAATGGAGGACAATGATCGTTGTTACCATATATTCGAGATGAGGGAAGAGTCTTCTAAATGGTCGGTAAAGTACATTGTTGATGTTATTGTTAACATTCTTCCTAATTCTTACTGGTGCATGCTTAATTATGTTCTGGGTATTGTATTGGGAGAAAGAGGAGATGATTCATATATGGTGATGAAATCGCATAAAAAAATTCTGCGATACAACTTTGTGTCAAAGACTGTTTCTACACTGTGTAATTTTGAACCATATTACAGTTCTTGCTGCCACTTTCCATTCATTGCATCGTTAGCTGGTGTCTGATTCTCTGCTCATCTATGTTGCAGGTTTGATTTCTGAATCTTATATCTTGTTTTGTGGCAACATCTTTAAAATGCTCAGTTTCCTTGTTTAATTAATTAAAGTGTCGGTATAAATTCTACTTGCTTAGTTTCATTAAGTATTATTTTGGTGCTATTAAGGTCAGACCAGCTAATAACTTTTGAATCAACATAAAATAATGGTCATAAGATATTAGTAGCACATAACCAATATTTACTCAAATTCGTTAATTTTCTTTTAGACTTTATTAGGCCTACTCGTAAAATTCTGTAAAGACCTGGAATTACACTTATATATCTTAGGTGAAGTCATAGGCCGACCGAATACATTAAAAGTGACTTTTGTCATTTCTAGCACCTTAAAGCCCACAACAATTTCATCAATGGTGAAAAGCTATCACTAGCAATGTAAATATTGTAAATATTGTAAGCTCTTCCGTTCCAACTGCAAATAAAGGGTAGCACTTTTTCAGAACATAAAAAACCGGTTGTTTTAGTATGGTTTGTTGGAAGCTTACTGATTAATATGTATTCGAGTCTCTAAACATGAAGAAGATACATGCAGTAGAGGAAGGAGATAAGTCATCTATGCCTCTATGGAAGTTGTTTGGTATAATTAGTGACGGTGGTTATGAGGAAAAAGTTACTTACGAGAAGCTGTGGATTAAAAGAAGTTTACCTTAATGGTGATTATATGTAATTTTGATTACTCGACTTTTAACTATATATATAGGGGAGGGTTAATGTGAGATCAAGCTTAAAGTTGTAAAAATAAGATCAAATCTAAAAAACCACTAAAACATTTATAAATAACAATTTTAGCAATCATACACAAAAAATAGTATTTTAATACAAATTAACATTTTAGCAACTAATAACCAAATGATACATGAGTTTGGATTAGTGATACACCGATACACATTACACTAATAAATATTATAAAACCGATACATACAAAACCCGATACACATTAAATTTCTAATCAAAGTGTATCACCTAGGTTTCGTAAATTTTAAAAAGAAATCTATCGTAACTTTAACATTTTAGTCGTAATAAATAAAAATTTATTTTTATTGTAAGGAGAGTATCTCTTGTCAAATTTTAGTTCGATCTCATTTAACAACTTTAAGCTTGATCTTATTTGATCTAGATTACATATATATATATATATATATATATATATATATATATATATATATATATATATAGCTTTGGTTTGTTCATTATTATTGTATCTATATATGTAATTTATTTTCACTTGGATGTGTGTTTATTGCTTATCGAATCGGACCATGAGCAACGCTTATTTAGGAGTTTGTAAATGCACCTGCTATTAGTAGAAACTATTAATTCTGTTTTTGCTAATTATAACAGTTAGAACTATGATTAAGGTTATTGCATAATAATAGCCTCGTGCCTACTCACTCCTTTGGATGACTTATGATGTTGATGAAGGTACTACACGGATGTGTTACTTTACACATGCTTTAATTGTAATGAACGGAATGTAATTAGCTACATTTGGTTACATTCCAAATCTTCCTGATGTGCTTTAAGATTTAACTTAGCCTCATTTTATAATGTCATGATGATCATTCATTTGTTGGTTAATTTTTTGGAGGCAATATTGTTATAACGATAAGAAAGTGTCCTCATTGGTGCTGCTTTTATGACTAATCTAGGTTTGGGGAGAAGGTGTGTATTTATCTCAATTGTCTTATACATAAAGTTACACCCCTGTTGACCCATTAATAACTAAATGGGTCGTAATTGCCATCTTCCCAAAAAATAAAATACGAGGAATGATTCAGACTCTATTTTACATGCAGACATCTTGAAGTTGAGAAAGTAGTAAATTATCGTGTGGCAAAATAATTGATTAACATGAATATACAAATACTTTCATTTTGTAGGTTTCTTATAAGGTTTTCGGATAAAAGCTGTGTTAAGTGAAGAAAAAGAAGTAACAGAGACCATTTCAAGAAAAAATTAGATATACGAATTGTAAAGGAATGAAAACCGCCTATTTGTCTGTTATTTCGCTCTCGAGATGTTGTTCTATTGTTGATTTATGATGCAAGAATATTTGAATGATGGAATTCTACAAACGGTTGATTATGTATGTTATGTCATCCAATTATTTGCTCACTTGTACTGCCAGAAATAGGGGTGTTTGTGGGGCAGTTCGGTTTGGTTAGCTTGAGATTTTTAACTATTCTTTACAGGGCGGATGGTTCACTTTACTACCTGAACCCGAACCATACTAGGTGGGTAACCGGACATGCGGGTACCCGAAATGAGAGGTTACTCGCGGTTCGGGTCACGGTTATGTTGATTTTTCACAGGTCTGAACTTTTGATATGTCCAGGATCGATACAAACACAAGATATACAGGAAGATGATTCATTTCATTTCAATATAACAGTGGGTTACATTGTTACAAAGAGACACTAATCTAAACGTTACATTATGACTCCTATATATACTAGTCGAATGGGTATGACCCAAAAGACATGACTGTTCGAATGGTCATGAACCAAGAGACACAACCATTCGGTCATAACTAACTTTCTGAAAATAACTAACTTTAACTACCAACCGCTATTCGGTTATTAAGTTTCTATCATACAATATTGGTCCTTTGACTATCGTTATTTACAATACAAGACTTTTACAATTACAAGGTCTAACATTTCCCCCCTAATTGTTTAAGTCTTGTTCTTTGAGTTTTCATCTTCTCTGCGTCTCTTTCTTTCTTACTTCCTGTCTCAACGTGTTGTTCATTGTTTACATCTTGTCACGTTGTCTTTTCCTTTTGTTTTTGTGTCCAACTTGGTTACCGGTGTGTATGCGCCCTAGACTTCTTTGTCTCGGCTTCTTTCTCCAAATAACTCTCAAGTTCTTGGTAAATAGCAAGTTGGTGTCCTTGTTGTTTCTGTTTCCAAGTCTACGTGAACACAAAGTCCCAAATACCCTTGGTATTTGTCCCAAAACAAACAGGTTGTTTGTTTTCCTTTCTACTACTTCGACGGTAGTATGCCAACAAGTGAAGCGTTTTCTTGATTCCTTGTTGCCCTCGTTGCTTGTCCGCGTTCCACAATACTCCTTCTTTGTTCCACACCGTATCTTCACAACAACCTACAGAAATACACGACGGTATTCCTTGCGAACAAGTGATCAATTTGTTCTCTTGTTGTCGTTTGTATTATGAAGTACTTCAAAAACAATCCTCGATTGTTTTTCTTATTCGTATACCTTTTCTACAATCCAAGCAACGTCCCTTTTCTGTCCAACGTGTTGCGCTTTGCAACAGTGGGTCTTGGCTTCGTTGTGTGATGTTGGTTGCCAACAAGTTTTGCAACAAAATGTTTTTCTTTTGTTTTGTTCCTGCCGCATACACAAAGTCACACCAACGCAAACCAACAAGTCTTCTACATTGTTGTTCTTTCTTCTTGCTTCAAACCGCATCTACTCTTGTTCCACGCTATGTGTCAAGAGTCTTCCCTTCTTTCTTGTTACGCTATTTCAGTGGCCAACAGGGGTTCCAACAATATTGTTCTTATGACGTCTTCTTCTCCACCTTTGTCCGCGACAAAGAGGTTTTGGTTTTATTGTATGATATTGGATGCCAACAAAGGTTTTGTAACAAAGTTTCCTTTGTTTCTTTGTCACATACAGGATCAAGCCAACACAAACCTGCAAGTCACCACTTCGTTTGGTGCCTTGTCGATTACAATTTAGACACAAGACAAGTCGTATACTACTTTCTTGCGTCCCTTGGTTATCTAGGCAACGTATCTCTGTTTATACGTCGCATGTTTCCTGATCGAAGCGAATTGACATGCTAATTCAAAGATGCTTCTTTTCTACGTTGTCGCGTGATGTAAGTCACCGACAACGTCCCTGAACAGTTTTCTTTCTCCTTCCCTTTGTCGTTACTTTCAGTCCCAACAAAGTTTTCTCCCACCAACGTTTGGCGTCAACGTTTGTTCCTTTAATCTTCGTTGGATTGAAGTCGTTGCTAATTTACAACTTCAGTTGGTTCCGATCATGCATTATCTTCCCCAACATCCTTGGTGTCTCCCTTCTTGGTCTCTTGATCATCTTGATCAAAAGTTTGAATCACATCTTGTAACCTTGCAAACCTTTGGCTCTGATGCCATGTTGATTTTTCACAGGTCTGAACTTTTGATATGTCCAGGATCGATACAAACACAAGATATACAGGAAGATGATTCATTTTATTTCAATATAACAGTAGGTTACATTGTTACAAAGAGACACTAATCTAAACGTTACATTATGACTCCTATATATACTAGTCGAATGGGTATGACCCAAAAGACATGACTGTTCGAATGGTCATGAACCAAGAGACACAACCATTCAGTCATAACTAACTTTCTGAAAATAACTAACTTTAACTACCAACCGCTATTCGGTTATTAAGTTTCTATCATACAATATTGGTCCTTTGACTATCGTTATTTACAATACAAGACTTTTACAATTACAAGGTCTAACAGGTTAACTATGTTAAAACTTTAAACGAGTCAAACTGAATGAAGAATAACATGACAAAATGCTATTGTAATACTCGTAACATTTAAATATCACTGAAAATATTGAAGTTTTAAAGATTTTACATTACAATCATTACATTCAAATCATCATATCTGTAAACCTAATTAACTAAAAATACTAATTCGATTATGTAGTTTACGAAAACACTAATCTTGTTGTCATATGTTAGTAAATTGTTTTCATTATATATAGGTAACAAGTCGTTATACTATTGAAGTACATTGTTGACTCAGGGCAGGATAAGAAAATGGGGGACTTATGATATGATGGCATGTACTTTATGCCACAATGAGGTAGAATCGCATTCTCATCTCTATTTTCAATGTTCTTATATATGGGAAAAGATTTAGAGGATGTTAGGCATCCAAAAGAATGGAGGGATATTGTTAATTGTCTTGCTGGAATGAAGGGAGGTTTTTGTTTGACCATAGTATTTATAAAATTTACTCCTATTTAACAAAATGAGTACTTTCAAGTATACTTAAAATAATATGGTATTTTTGAGAATTCTTACGTAAAACCATGGATTTTTAACTGCTAGTCCACGGGCAATGGAATAGCATATGATTGGCGTCTTCAACGGCACCCCACCACGAGCAAGTTGCCTCTTCATCATTAGGTACTCCGTATAATGTTTCGATAAATAAGTACGTGTTTTACTTGAATTCGATTTTGACAAGCGAACCAAACAAAACTTTGAATTTTAAATGGGACACCTTTGGGCCACATGAATCCAAACCATATATAATGTGGAGCTTGATCTAGCATTTGTAAGATTTCATATGCCATCTGAGTAGAGAAATCACTTGATTGGGTTGACTTCAAAGTTACGACATCAATAGAATGTAAAGAATAATGATGACCTGCTCTACGAATTTAAATATTTATTTCTTGGACATGTAAATCTTCATCATGAGACAAACTCCTTGAGGAATGTAGGTGCCAAGATACACTACGTGATTCATTTAAAGAATAAAAAGTTGCTAACCTTTCCATACCTGTTAGTAGAAATAAGGAATAAGTTTGGATATTTTGATCATAATGATGAAGAGGCAGCTTGCTCGTGGTGTGGTGTTGTTGAAGACGCCAATCATCGGCTATTTGTTGTTGAAGACGCCAATCATCGGCTATTTCATTGCCCGTGGACTTGCAGTTAAAAATCCATGGTTTTATGTAAGAATTCTCAAAAATACTGTATTATTTTAAATATATTTGAAAGTGTTCAAAATCATCTGCATAATCTATGTCCAAATATGTTGCTATGTTTGCTACATGTGCAGGTTTATTGTCAGGGACTCATTATGCACATTTCCTATTCTTGAATGTGAAGAGATATTAAGTCTTGTTGCTTATGGTGCTTTAGAGAAAGTTGAAGGGTGCTTATTGTATTTCCTTTCCTATAAAAGAGATAACCATGGCTAGGGTTTTACTAACTCATTCATACGCAGTCTTCTTCTTGACTGCTGTATCACTCTCCCACAAAACATATGTGTTATGATCTGTTGATCCACTTCTGTATTAGTTCTTTGATCATTTGATCTTGTTTAAGTCCTGCAACAGTTTGATTGTTATTGTTCAAACTGTGCCGACTATTGTACCTTTGATTCTTGAATAAAAGTGAACTTGTTGCTCTGATTATCTGTTTGATACCATCGCACATGGTATCAGAGCTATAGGCTACTGATTATCTTCAAACCCTGATCTCTAGGGTTTTTCTATATTGGGGTTTTTTAACCCTGATATCTCTGGTGGTTCGTATTTGTGATTCTGGGAACGTTTGTGGTAATTGGATTGATTTCTCTGATCCTATCAGTGCTCAATTGAAACAATTAGGGTTTGTTCCAAAACCCTAACTTGTTTCTGATTTGGGGGTTTTACTCTTGGAGTGCTGGGATTGGTGTTTCTGGTCCTATTGGTGCTAAATCAACACAAATTAGGGTTTGTTCCAAAACCCTAATTGATTTTTGATTTGGGGGTTTTGTTCTTGGAGTGCTCTCTGGTTCTAATTGATCATAATCATCCCTAGACTAAGTGAATCTAGGGTGATTGTGTTTGGTCTTCACTTCTTCCGCTGCACAAAGCACTATAAGTACTTCTCCCTCTCTTGTTTAACAGCATTCAAGTTGTGTGGGTGCAAACGGGTGGGTTAACTCCTTGATCTGCCACCTCTGAGTGGTGTGAATACCTGCTCTGGCCTACCCCAGTCCACAGGCTTGGTGCTTGTTGAACCATGGGTGTGAGTTCTGTATTTTCTTACATTTATTCTCTTCTAGTTGATGGTGGATAGGACTAGTTAGGTTGGAAGTTGATTTGGGATTATTGCTCTTGTTGACTGTGATTGCTGTTAATGTTCTTTTACTTTTCTGTATGTGCTGTCACCATGGTTGTGGGGGATAATGAATATGATAATATTGAATCCAGGTTTAATACCTCTATGTCTGATGAATCTGTGATTAACTCTTCTGAATTAAAACTTACTTTTGGTGATACTCTCTACTTGCATCCTAGTGACACCAGTGGTAATCCCATTATATCTGTGAAATTAACTGGCTCTGAAAATTATAAAATATGGAGCATTGCGATGACGTTTGCACTAAGAAATCATAATAAGCTTGGTTTTGTTGATGGAACCTGTTTAAAAGATGTCTCTAATGCTAGTCTTGCTAATCAATGGGACATGTGTGACTCTGTTGTCCTTACTTGGATTCTAAATTCTTTAAGTCCTGAACTGTTTGCTGGTGCTATATATTCTAAAACTGCTTATGAAATGTGGAATGACTTAAAAGAAACCTATGACAAAGTGGATGGATTTGTTGTCTTTAATATACATAAAAATATCAACTCTTTGGGTCAAAATGGGTCCTCTCTTGCTGATGATTACTATAATAATCTTAATTCATTATGGAAACAATTTGACTCCATGATCGGTCTTCCCACATGTACCGTGATCTTGGAAAACATTTTGAAAACATAACCACTAATCAAGTTAATGCGCTTTTAATGGGTCTTGATGACACTTATGTGCCCATCGAAGCAACATTAACGTGGATCCTTTACCATCCGTCAAACCGCTTTTCTATTGTGTCAGGAAGAATCCTACGGGAACTTCTCCTCCAATCGGATCCATTAAACCAAATGTGTCTTTTGCTTCAAAATTCTTTGATAACAAAAAAGGGAAACAACAATTACAAAGCTCAAATCCCACATCCGGGAATAATACTCGTATGACTCTAACAATAGAGGACCCAATATGAATTTGAAGTGCTCTAATCTGCAACAAACCTGGTCACACCATTGATAGATGTTATGATATTGTTGGTTATCCTGCTGGATATGGAAAAAGGAACTTTAACTCTAATTTTAAACCTACCAGTAACAATGCTTCATCTTCTTCTACTGATGCCAATCTTGAATGTAGAACTAGCAACTCTCCTGTTTCTTTGTCTAATGATCAGATGGTCAGATTAATGAGTCTTCTCAATGATAGCCCCGTCAATTCCAATATGATGTAAATGTTTTCGTGAACTTTTTAATGGAAGTGTCAAATTCAATCTAAAATTTGAAAAACACTTTAATGGAAACACAAATTTTTTAAAAGGAAAAATCAGTCTTGGTTGGATTGTTGACTCTGGAGCAAATCAACACATGACCCTATCTTCAAAACCTCTAATCAATACTATTGATATTTCTAAACTTGGTCTTACTGTTGGACACCCAAATGGTACTCATGCACTTATTACTGAGATTGGTGACATGAAAATTAACAACAATATTACCTTACATGATATCTTAGTTGTGCCTGAGTACACTGTCAGTCTGCTATCTGTTCACAAACTTGCTAGAGATAGCAAATTATCTGTTAGTTTTGATGAATCTAAATGTTATATACATGACTTTGCAACAAAAAGGAATGTGGGGATTGGTAATCAATCTAATGGCCTATACTTGTTTGATGTTGACACTAATTGTAAGATTATCTCTAATAATTGCATTGTCTCTAGAAACCTCTGGCACCAAAGACTTGGTCATCCCTCTGATCAAGTCTTACAAGTACTTAAACCCAGCCCTAACCTTCATAAACCAACTGACCCTAATCATCTCTGTGATTGCAACAAGGCTAAACAAACCAGGGAACCTTTTCCCTTAAGTAAACATAAGTCTACTAAAATTGGTCAACTTGTCCACCTAGATGTCTGGGGTCCTTATAAAATCACTAGCGAGATGGCTACAAATACTTTTTAACTATTGTTGATGATTACTCAAGGGTCATCTGGGTTTATATGCTTAAAAACAAAGGAGATGTCTATGATTCCATTGTCAACTTCTCTCAAATCTTTGTCAAATCAATTTGAAAGTAATATAAAAGTTTTAGAAGTGACAATGGTAATGAATTTGTCAACAACAAAATGCAACAATTTTTCATAACAAAGGTATTCTACATCAAACCTCTTGTGTCTACACACCTCAACAAAATGGAATTATAGAAAGGAAACATAGACATCTTCTCAATGTTGCTAGATCTCTTATGTTTGTGGGAATTACCTCTTTACTTGTGGCCTCGAATGTGTTCTCACCGCTACCTTATCAATGAGTTACCTTCTTCTGTGTTGTCTGGCAAATCTCCTTTCTCTCTTGTGTATGGGCATGACCCTACACTCTCATATTAGGGTTTTTGGTTGTCTTTGCTATGCTACTATCCTAAATAATTCTGACAAATTTGACAGCAGATCTGAAAAAAGTGTATTTATTGGCTTCTCAAATGAAAAAAAGGGTTACAAACTTTTAAGCTTAGAAACAAAACATGTTTTCTTCTCAAGAGATGTCAACTTTTATGAAATTGTTTTCCCTTTCAAAATGAAAAACAATCTTCAAAAACAAGTCTTTGAAACTGGTGTGTCAAAAGATTTAAACCACAAAAAAATTTTGATACTGACAACCCTAAAAGACCCAATGATGAAGGGAGAGTGTCTTCCAATGATGATGGGACTGAGTTGAATCCTCTCAATAAGGATGGTAACTCAGATGCTTCATCCAATGATGATGGGACTGAGTTGAATCCTCTCAATGAGGATGGTAACTCAGATGCTTCATCCATGGAAGAAAATACACACCCTGAGGGCACTGTTTCTCTTGAAACAAACTCCAATAACATCAACTCTGATGTTAACTCTGATTCTGACTCAACTGAGTCAACTCCTGAACAAGGAGGCTTGCCAGCCATCACCACAAGAAGGTCAACCAGACCCACTAGATTGCCTAAAAATCTTAATGACTTTATTATTGAAGGAAAAGTTAAGTATGGTATAGAAAAAGTTGTTAATTATTCTAATCTTGATTCTGAAAGTTACTGCTTTACCTCCAAATTAAATAAAAGTGTTGAACCTTCCTGCTATGAGGAAGCCATCCTTGACCCTAACTGGGTTGATGCCATGAATACTGAAATTGAGGCTTTGAATACTAACAAGTCTTGGATCATAACCACCTTACCTGCTAATAGAAAACCCATTGGGTACAAATGGATTTGGAAAATCAAGTACAAATCCAATGGTGAAGTGGACAGATATAAAGCCAGGCTTGTTTCCAAGGGCTTTAACCAAAGGGAAGGGATAGACTATAATGAAACCTTTTCTCCTGTTGTAAAAATGCCTACTGTTAGAATTCTTATTGCCTTAGCTGTTAAGAATAAATGGCCTCTTTTCCAACTAGATGTTAATAATGCTTTTCTTTATGGTGAACTTGATGAGGACATATACATGACTATTCCAAAAGGTTTTTCTGATGAAAACAACAAAAACATGGTCTCAAACTTACTAAATCTTTGTATGGTCTTAAGCAAGCTCCCGAAAATGGAATGAAAAACTCATTGGTGTTCTCAAAGAACATGGATTTGTTCGATCATGAGTGATCATTCTCTATTTACAAAAACAAAATAACAAGTTTATTGCTTTACTTGTCTATGTTGATGATATTGTTCTTACTGCAACTGTGTTGAGGAAATTGAACACTTCAAAGTCTTTCTTAAAACTAAATTTAACATAAAAGACTTGGGTACTCTCAAATTCTTTCTTGGTATTGAGGTGATAAAACGGGAATGACATCCGCTCTCCCGGAGAAAATCTGTCTTGAAGTTTTACAAGAATTTGGTCTCCTTGGATGTAAACCTGTGTCTACACCCATGGAACCAAACTCTGTTCTTCCTTTCATACCAACCCAAGATGACCCATTGCTTGATAATATAACAGGTACCAAAATTGCTTGGAAAAGCGATTATCTTACTCACACCGCACGACATATCATACTGCTCATTGTCTAGCACAACATATGCATACTCCTTAAAGTCTCATTTGGATTCGCTTTAAATGTGCTTAGATACTTAAAAGGTGCCCATGTTAAAGGTCTTAGGTATGATCATAGCACCTTAATAATGTTCTTGAAGGGTGCAATGATCTTGATTGGGCAAAATGCATTAAAACCGGAAATCATTACGAGGATCATGTTTTCTTTAACAATTGTTTGATATCATGGAAAAGCAAAAACAAAACACTCTCTCAAAATCTTCTATCAAGCGAATACAGTCCATATCGCCGCACTGTGAAATTATTTGGGTTCAAAAATCCTAAAGGATCTAAATGTTGATCTTAACCTTCCGTTAAACTGCTTTTGTGATAACAAATCGCTTTACGACTTCTTGTCATCAACCCTGTTTTCCATGAGAGATCCAAACATTTTGAAATAGATGTCCATTTCATCAGAGAAAAAATTGCAAAAGGTGTCTTGAGTGCCATCAAAATTGGCTCCTCAAACCAAATTGCAGACATTCTAACCAAACATCTTCTTGTGTACCAACACAAATTTCTTTGTGAAAAACTGAGACTATTTGACATATTTGGAAAACAGATTAAGGGGGAATGTTCAAAATCATCTGCATAATCTATGTCCAAATATGTTGCTATGTTTGCTACATGTGCAGGTTTATTGTCAGGGACTCATTATGCACATTTCCTATTCTTGAATGTGAAGAGATATTAAGTCTTGCTGCTTATGGTGCTTTAGAGAAAGTTGAAGGGTGCTTATTGTATTTCATTTCCTATAAAAGAGATAACCCTGGCTAGGGTTTTACTAACTCTTTCATACGCAGTCTTCTTCTTGACTGTTGTATCACTCTCCCACAAAACATATATGTTATGATCTGTTGATCCACTTCTGTATTAGTTCTTTGATCATTTGATCTTGTTTAAGTCCTGCAACAGTTTGATTGTTATTGTTCAAACTGTGCCAACTATTGTACCTTTGATTCTTGAATAAAAGTGAACTTGTTGCTCTGATTATCTGTTTGATACCATCGCACAAAAAGTGTTAGGGTGTGGCCTTCGAACAAGTTTGTTTCTCAGATTGTTATTCTTCATGAATCGGTATGAATGGAACAAGGGTTTGGGACAGACGATTTGCAACAGAAAATACACAAAGTATTACAATTATAAACACTGATAAGAACTTGAATCTGAAACTCAGAATTATCACTAATGATCATGTATTGATTGAACATATATTGAATGATTTGATTACATAATCTTGACCTATATATACTAGATGAATCGGTCCCTTTGATAACGAGGTATACCGATTCCCATAAAGTAAACGACACAATTCTACTAAACGGTTTATACCGTTATCTTTTGGACCCAGACCAATTACAATTTCAGTATATACCGAAATTTACATAATACATAATACATATATATACTAAAGTCTCCCTAATCTTTGCTTCTATAACATTAACGGTCCAACAGAAAGTACTCATTTTGTTAAATAAATTTTAAAAATACTATGGTCAAACAGAAAAACTCAAATGGAGGATGGGAATAATATAAGTAGTGTTCTTAGAAGATTATGTGTAGCAGCTTGTGTGTACTTAATATGGCAAGGCCAAGAAGTAAATAATAGTTTTTTTAGGGATGAAAAAAGAACTTGGGAAGTACTTTGCCCTAAGAAGTGTTTTTCATGTGGATTAGTATATTGAACAGATAGACATGAAGTATGGTCAATTGATATCAAAGCTGGTGTTCTAAAGAAGTGTTTGCTATTTCATCTCTAGTCTCCTGTTGTGAGGATGTAGTTGCAATGAGGATTAGGGGAGAATAACAAGTTTAGGAAATGTAGTTAATTAAATTTGCATATATAGTGGAGGAGAGGACTTAGCCATTCTAGATGATGCACCAAGACCATAGCCTCATAATTACATTTCCTAACCAACTCCCAACCATGATCATTCAACCATAATCCACAATAACCAAGGTGGGAGAAGGAAGGCATCATTACGCAGGCTATAGCCACCTTCTCATCAATTAAGGGCTATACAAGAAACCTATATTTCCAGCTTAGATAACTAAGAGGCATCAATTCTGGGTAATTGATGAGGTTTTGTGTTAAAAGAATACAGTTTTGCCCCATTCGACCACTTTTTAGTTAGTTTTGAACTTGCAATTGACCCGTTAGCGATAGAACTTAAGTACATAACCCCTGTTGACCCATTGATAACTAAATGGGTCGTAATTGCCATCTTCCCAAAAAATAAAATACGAGGAATGATTCAGACTCAATTCTAAATGCAGACATCTTGAAGTTGAAAAACTCTTAAAATTTCGTGTTGCAATATAATTGATTAACATGAATATACTAATACTTTCGTTTCGTAGGTTTCTTATCAGGTTTCCGGATAAAAGCTGCGTGTTACGTGAAGAAAAAGAAGTAACATCGACCATTTCAAGAAAAAAAAATTAGATTTGAAAGAGTTGTAAAGGAACGAAAACCGCCTATTTGTCAGCTATTTCGCTCTCGAGATGTTTTTCTATTGTTAATTTATGATGCAAGTATATTTGACTGATGGAATTCTACAAGTATTTGATTCTGTATGTTCTGTCATCCAATTATTTGCTTAATTGTACTACCAGAAATAGGGATGTTCATGGGGGGCGATTAGGTTCGGTTAGCTTGAGATTTTTTACTATCCATTACAGGGCAAGTAGTTCACTTTACTACCTGAAATCGCCATACTAGGCGAGAAACTGGACATGCGGGTACCAGAAATGAGCGATTACCCGCGGTTCATGTCACGGTTAACCATTTTAGAACTTGAAATGAGTCAAACCGAATGAAGAATAACATGATTTAGAACGCAAAGTGCTATTGTAGTAACATTTAAATATCACTGAAAATATTGAAGTTATAGTAAAGATTTTGCATCACAATCATTACATTCAAATCATCATATCTATACAACTAATTAACTAAAAATACTTGTTCAATTATTTACTTCACGATAACATTCATCATATGTTAATAAATTGTTTTCGTTATATAGGTAACAAGTCGTCATACTATCAAAGTAGTGCAATCTATAATCAATGTTTGTACCAATTTCATGAATATTTAGTAAAATCCATTTTTAGTCAAAAGAGTATATGAAGATATAAGGGATAATAGCAATGAGGTGGGATGGTGGAGGGTGATTTGGTGACGTGGATAAGAAAATGGAGGACTTATGATATGATGGCATGTACTTTATGTCACAATGAGGAAGAATCACATTCTCATCTCTATTTTCAGTGTTCTTATATTAATCTCATAGGGGAAAAGATTAAGAGGATGATAGGTAATGATAGGTATCCAAAATAATGGAGGGATATTGTTAATTGTCTTGCTCGAATGAAGGATGGGAATAATATAAGCGGTGTTCTTAGAAAATTATGTGTAGCGACTTGTGTACTTAATATGGCATGAAAGAAATAATAAAATATATCGTGGATGAAAGAAGAACATGGGAGGTACTTTGCCCTAAGAAGTGTTTTTCATGTGGATTAGTAATATTGAATAGATAGACATGAAGTATGGTCAATTGATATCGTCGGTGTTCTAAAGGAGTGTTTGGATATGCATTATGTTTTTGATGATGCCCGCTTGCTATTTCATCTCTAGTCTCTTGTTGTGAGGATGTAGTTGCAATGAGGATTAGGGGAGAATGGCAAGTTTAGGAAATGTAGTTAATTACATTTGTATATCTAGTGGAGGAGAGGACTTAGCCATTCTAGATGATGTCGTTTATGTTAAGCTTCTAGGCCAAATTGTGTGAGGATGAAGCTGCACTTTTGGTTTTAGTTTGTTCTATAGAACAGGAAATGTAGTCTATTTTGTTGAAGTCCTATGGTAGGAGGGATGATGCCTTTGCTTTTCTCTCGTTTGATGCTATTGAGTATGAGGAAGGGAAATGAAGTCCTTTTTATTTGTGTATGGTGAGTTAGTAACTATGGAGTTGTCATAGTACTAGTTCCCTATTTTGAGAAGAAAAAAAAATAGTTAAAACATACATGTGTATAATACGTGGTTCAGTCGGGTAATCGCCGATATTTGAAAATTAAAACCGAAACTGAACTGTTATAAACGGGTTTATTTGGTTTCGGGTTTTTCGGTTTCGGTCTTGTTATCAGTTTTTTGCAGTTTCAGATTAAACAGATCAACCCGGTTTATCGGTTTTTGGGTTTTAAACACCCTGGCCAGAAACAACAAGAACCAATGTTTAAGTTGGCCCAGCCCTACATGAGTAAACATAATCTTGGCCCATTGTAAAATTTTAACTAAACTAAGCCGACATAAACAATTATATATACAAAACCGATGAGCTAAATTTACACATTGTATGTAGCGTTTATTAAGTCCCAAAAAAAATTAATTACACTAGGGTTTTCATGGCAACGATTACTAAACGTTTATTGGAGGATTATGTTATACCTGATGAAGTTTTGATGGAAATCTTACTTGATTACCTTTACCTTCACTCTATATTTTTAAATCCGTATCCAAACACCGGTTATCTCTCATAACTACCCGATATTCCACTCACCGTCTAAGGAAGCCTAGAATCGATACTCCTTGCGGTTTATTTATCCGTAAATGTTATTCTAAATATTATGATTTTGTGTCACTGGGTCCCAAAGTTTCCTATTCCCATTACGTGCTACTATCGCTAAGGCAGGAAGTTATTTTCATATTAGGCAATCATGTAATGGTTTACTTTTATGCTCAAATGTTGTTTCACCCTGGGTTTATTACTATGTATACAATCCATTTACTAATATATTTAAGAATATTCCATTTCCACGATATCAATGGTCCACTGATATGATACTAGCTTTTGATCCAACTAAATCACCTTTCTACAAACTCGTGATTACTCAAAAGAAAAACTACCTGCATAATCGTAATTGGGAGCAAGATTGGGAGGAAGATCGGGAGGAAGATTGGGAGGAAGACCGGGAGCAAGATTGGGAGGAAGACCGGGAGCATGATTGGGAGGAAGACCGGGAACATGATTTGGAGGAAGACCGGGAGCAAGATTGGGAGGAAGGAAGACCGGGAGCAAGATTGGGAGGAAGACCGGGAGCAAGATAGTGATACTGAAAAACGAATACTAATTTACTCCTCGGAAACAGGCAAGTGGAGTATATGTGGTCCACCAGTACACGAAGATAGGTTTTGGGGTTTTTCGAAAGGAATATACTGGAATAATGCCATTCATTGGATAAATAGTTGCCTTTGCATTCCAAGTTTGATATTGTAGACCATCTGATTGTAACAAACATACAAACTCCGGCTTTAGATGACGTGGAAGACATGTCGTTGTTTGAGTCTCGTGGAAGTCTACTTCTTTTTATAGAGGACAATGATTGTTGTTACCATATATTTGAGATGAAGGAAGAGTCTTCTGAATGGTCGGTAAAGTACATTGTTGATGATCTTACTAATGTTGTTTCCCCTACCTGCGGAGGTACATTTGTTCATATTCAACACATCATCGCCATATAAGAGAACACGTTAGCTTATAAACTAATTATAAGATCAAAGACTAAAAAAATATCTTAAGAATAAGCTTGAATGAGAAAATTAAAGTTGACCGAATGTCTGAAACAATTCAGAAGAATTGAAGTTTATCTATACTACTTATAAAGCATTTAGCACTCTCTTTCAAAAAAAATTTAAGATGTCATTAATGTGTTTTTTAAGCATTACAATTTTTAATGCGTAATGTATACAATACATAGCTTTTACTAATTTTATCTTCCACAACATTTTAATGCTTTATTTATTATTATTTATTTATTTAAAATTCGTTTAGTTTTAATGCAAAATGCACATATAAATGAATATGATTTTAAAATGCATGCAAAACTACAAAGTTCCACAACTATTATATCGTAAGAGTGTTTCGAGAACCAATCTAAATAAATTTTGAATTATTTTAAATAAAATTAACCACAAAAGTAAAAACAATTTTTGTAAAAATTGGGACAATTTTAAAACAAATGATGCAAAGATGTAAATTCAAAAGTGATAATTTATTTGATTTTATACATGTTACACATATCTATACTACTTATAAAGCATTTAGCAACCTCTCTCCAATTTTTTTTAAGATGTCATTAATGTGTTTTTTAAAACATTACAATTTTTAATGCAAAATGTACACAATACATAGCTTTTACTAATTTATCTTTCATAACATTTTAATGCTTCATTTATTATTTCTTTTAGAATTAGTTTAGTTTTAATACAAAAATGCACATATAAATGAATATAATTTTAAAATGCATGTAAAACTACAAAGTTTTAAAACTATTATTATATCATAAAAGTGTTTCGAGAACCAATCTAAATAAATTTAGAATTATTTTAAATAAAATTAACCACAAAAGTAAACGATTTTTTGTAAAATTCGGGACAATTTTTTTAAGACAAATGATGCAAAGATGTAAATTCTTAAGTGATAATTTATTTGATTTTATACATATTACACATATCTATACTACTTATAAAGCATTTAGCACCCTCTCTCCTAAATTTTTTTTAGATGTCATTAATGTGTTTTTTAAGCATTACAATTTTTAATGCATATTGTACACAATACATAGCTTTTACTAATTTATCTTCCACAACATTTTAATGCTTCATTTATTATTTCTTTTTGAATTAGTTTAGTTTTAATGCAAAAATGCACATATAAATGAATATGATTTTAAAATGAATGCAAAACTACAAAGTTCCAAAACTAGTATTATATCGTAAGAGTGTTTCGAGAACTAATCTAAATAAATTTTGAATTATTTTAAATAAAATTAACCACAAAAGTAAAAAACGGTTTTTTGTAAAAGTCAGGACAATTTTTTTAAGACAAATGATGCAAAGTGCTAAGTGCTAATTCATTGATTAATATATTAGTATATTAATTATTGTACTTTTCATGGATAACTCTAAATGATTGCTTAAACATTTATGTTTTCTTTACATTATAAGCATTCTTTTATTTATATATTCTATCTATGTGGGACAAGTGTTATAAAAAATATTAATGATTCGAACATTTTCATAAATATATACTTTACAAGATGTATACATTATAAGTACTCTTTTATTTATATCTTTTATCTATATGGGACAAGTGTAATAAACAATATTAATGATACAAACATGTTCAAAAATATATTTTATTTACTTATTACGAGGTGTTGATTATTACATATATATTTCATAAAAATGTTTCTACTTACTTGTGACTACGGACCACTATCAACTAATTTGACCATAACCTCATAACATTATTGACTACCGCAACGCAAAATCACGCCACTTTCAATTGTTTTTATATGAATTAGTTTAATATTATCCATCACTTTTTTTAAAGTTACTCAAACTCATTATGTTTTCGCTATTGGTAAAGTTATTGTAAGAGAAAACATAAAATTGAAAACATTTTTTGCCGAAAATTTTATTACTTGATACCCGCCGTCGCAACGCGCGGATACCCTACTATAATATTCTAAAGAGTTGAAATATGCGACAAGAAACTTTTGGCATCTTCAAATTTATCGTCACATAAAACTTTTCAGATTATAAAGCATGGTTGATTGAAAATTTTTATTTCAGGGTACCCGCCGCCGCATTGCGCGGGTATCCTATTAGTTTACATTAATTAGAAAACACATGGACGGTAAAGTCAAAAGCAATCATTCAAAATATCTTCATTAAGCATTAACAATACGTCATTGTTGTATTTTCCATCATTTATAGTGTTGATGATACAGAGCCCCTGTTTCATATAAAAGGACAAAACTAAGTGGGATAAAAATATAACGATTACTCATGTGAAGCATTTGAATACGACAAAATGAAATAATACAAATTTTTTGTATACTTCAATATTCACCTCTCAATTTTTCGAACTACTCAATTTTTCTCCCTTTTGACATTTCAGGTTATGAAAGCTTGAATGGGTGATCTTGCACAAAGCTTAGGCTTTGGGTGATCAGTTCAAGCAATATTCCATCCCTCTTTTGCAGTCATCCTTTAAAAAGCTGCAGTTTTGTAGACTAACCGTGCCAAAAGGTTCATTTTTTACCCTGTAACTTGTAAAAGTATTAACGATAACATGTATCTGACTTTTTGCTCAAAATTTCTGCATTAGTAAACATGACCTATGCTACAACAAGTTGAGTTCAAATATATTAATTTTCTTATATGGGCTGGAATGGGTCGAGTTGGGTCTCCACAAGACACTTTTCCTTTTCTTTAAGGATTGTATAACAAGTATTAACTATAAAAAAAAGCTGGTGTCTCATACCAACGAGAAGGGCGCTGGCCCCCGCGTTGCGGGGGGTCTTTGTTAACTTGCGAACTAAAAAAACAAAAAAAATTTAGGCTTAGATTTTGTATATCCGTTTAATACTGTTTTTGTGTATGTAAATTTATTATTTGAAAATGTTTTTATTTTACTTAACGATATGATATATGTATTTATATAAAGGGTAAAAGTCAAAAATGATAAAGATGCTTTCTCAAATATAAAAATATGATAAACATGGTCATTTATGTACCAATACGATAAACCAAAGATCAAGTTATGTACAATAATGGGTATTTATTCACATCTTCATCTCTCACATCTGCATCGTTAGTCCTTTATACTAACGGCCGTTAGTAAATAACTTAAAACTTGGTTTTCTTACGTTTTCGTCCGTTTTTTTTACGTTTTCACCCCTTTGTTACGTTTTCGTCTTTTTTATTTTTTCGCCGCTTTTTTACTTTTTCGACCCATTTGTTACGTTTAGTCCGCTTTTTACGTTTCGTCGGTTTTATGTTTCGTCCGTTTTTACGTTTTCGTCCATTTTTACGTTTTTCGATTTTTACGTTTTCGTCGATTTTTACGTTTTCGTTTTTTCGTTTCGTTTTTTTACGTTTTCGTCCGATTTTTACATTTTTGTCTATTTTTACGTTTTGTCCTTTTTACGCCGCCTTTGTTACGCTTTGTCAGTATTTTTTCGTCTTTTTTTCTTTTCGACCCATTTATTACGTTTCGTCTATTTTTATGTTTTCGTCCGATTTTTACGTTTTGTCCGTTTTTATGTTTTCTTCTTTTTATGTTTTCTTGGTTTTACGCTTTTTCGACGAAACGTAAAAAGACGAAAACGCAACAAAACAGCAAAACGTAAAAAGTAGACGAAACGTAAAACGGACGAAAATGTAAAAAATCGAACGAAAACGTAAAAAAGCGGACGAAAACGTAAAAAAGCGGACGAAAACGTAGAAAAAAAGGACAAACACGTAAAAAACCGGACGAAAACGTAAAAAATTAGACCAAAACGAAAAAAACAGATGAAAACCTAACAAAGGGGTCGAAAACGTAAAAAAACGGACGAAAACTTAAAAAATAGGACGAAAACATAAAAATCGAAAAAATAAAAAAGCATTTAAACGTAATAAAGGGGCGAAACGTAAAAAGGACGGCGTAAAAACATACGAAAACGTAAAAAAATACGAAAACGTAAAAAAACGGACAAAAAACGTAAAAAAATCGGACGAAAACATAAGAAAACCAAATTTTAAGTTATTTACTAACGGCCGTTAGTATAAAGGACTAACAATGCAGATGTAAGAGATGAAGATGTGAATAATTACCCATTATTGTACATAACTTGATCTTTGGTTTATCATATTGGTACATAAATGACCATGTTTATCATATTGGTACATTGGAGAAAACATGTTTATCTTTTTTTACTTTTACCCTTATATAAAACTGTAATATATACAACATACATTACGTCTACTTTGCTTGGCATAAGCCGAGTTCCTAATCAAAACAACAAACTATTAAAAAAATAATAAAAAAATAATAAAAAAAAATAAAAAAAAAAAAAAAAACATACTAAGGATAAGGTCGACAATACTAAACTTTGTGTATTTACAGCCATAGAACATTACTGAATAAGTATCAGTTTCTACTAACAAAATCGAAAATGAACTCGCTGAATGACTTTCGAACACATCATCTAATATCCTACACAAAGATAGTCACTCGCCTGCAAATCCATCTCTAATCTGTTGGGAATCAAAGTAAAAATTTGCCAGAATTGCCGTGTAGTAGTCTAAAAACAATCAAGACAAAAGTAGAGAACAATAGATAGTGGTTCATAATTCAACCAAAATGGTGACTCACCTAGTCCCCTAGTGAAGGAACATCCCGATGAATAATCCATTATGAATCAACAATACAAATCTTTTTGTGTGTAGACTTTGAGAAAAAGGTTTATTGATCATTGTTACAAACCCATTTTCTAATGTGAAACTATAATCAGCAAATCTATTAAGTTTTGCATCTCATTACACAAAGTAACAAACCGTCAGGCTAGTTAAAAAAGTAATCACAAAGTTACCTCTGCCACAAACATTTTGTTCAGCTCTGTAAGGCAAACACAGCAGGATTCCGAATGAAGCATGCATACTAATCTTTATTATGCATCTCATTCAGCTGAATTAGTTATTCGGCTTAGTGGTTGTCCACCCTCTAGTACCCTCCAAATCACAGTCTCTGAAAAACGGCCTGTTAACCACAACCTTGGGCTACAACCATCTAAAGAATTTATTTGGTCCCGAGTATTTGGTAATTAAGCGATATGGGGTATAAGTTTCGTAGCAAGCGAATTGACATGATTTTGTATATGATTTTGGTCCCAAGTATTTGGTAATTAAGCGATATGGGGTATATGATTTTGTATGTGATTTTGGTTGCTAAGTTATGTGCTCGTAAAAAGTTTCTAATCATGAAGAAATTACTGAAACTCAAATAAGTTTATGCATTTTTATGTTTTATGTATGTTCAGTCGTTGTTACCAACTGTAGTTTTCTCAGTTAGTTATTTGAGTTATAAATGTTGGGGTTGTTTTTTTTGGGGTTGTTTTTTTAGTATGTACGTTACAATGCTATTAGCAAGACATGGTAACTATTTTTGGTGTGTCAAATTATAATTGTGTGTATAATCTGTTGTATGTTTATGTTAACATAAATAAAAGTGTAGTTTATTATGTTGCTAGATTGTCTTGGTAATAAAATAATGATCATTTTTGGTGTTTAATATTGGTAGTATTATAATATAATTCTTTAAATTTATATGAAACTGTAGTTTTTGTTTTGTTTTGTAGTTTTATTTTTTGAGTATGTGGTGGACATAGGTTGTGCAAGCCGCATCCACAATGACCTAGAAGGAAAAATGGGATACGCATCATTGTGCAAGCTATAGCCTCCCAGTCACTTAAATCAAGGGCTCTTCCAGACACCTACATTTCCATCTTAGCATTAAAGAGGCATCGACTGGAAACACTCACCTTGACCGAGATTCCAACCTAACCTCCTTGAATAAAGTGTATAGATAGGACCAAGTATGTTCATCTTTCACTCCTCACTATTCCTATCTTTGTACACTGCCCCACCAAACTCACTTACCCTTTATAAATGGATACCTAGTTTATGGTAACCATTAGACTGTAAACTAGCATACTTTCAGACTCAAGGTACTACTAGCCCTCTACTGTAACCAAACCCCATCTCCAAACACTGCCTCAATCTCCCACAAGGATAAATTCAGAATTCCTCATATTCATAGTGACTTTCCATGTTTTGCTAACTTCATCCACATATTTTGACCACTTCACAGTGAGACTAGCCAACTTCATTCTAAAACAATTAGTAATGTCTTTCATAACCTCTTGATGACTTCTTTTGGTATCAGCAAACAACCTCTTGTCCCTCTCGTTCCAAATATAGTAAATGCAAGCTGCAAACCCTATCCTTCTCACAATGCTCATAATGGATCTCTTACACGGGAGCTTCATCATTTCCTCAAGGATCTCCTCCCATTTATTAGACATTTGACTCTGATTGATTCTTATCTTCATTTCCTCCCAGATTACTCTAGCATATTGGCACTCAAAAAACAAATGATCAACAGAGTCAGGACATGAATCACATAGAGGGTACCATTTTGCAATCCTATCTTGAGTTGCAAGTCTTCTCAGAACAGCAAGCCAAAAGATTAAAGAATGTTTTGGAATAGAATGAGAAAACCATACAACTTTATACCAAGGAGCTTGGACATCTCTCATTCTCCAATCTTTCCAA
This sequence comes from Chrysanthemum lavandulifolium, assembly GCA_022545495.1. NCBI lineage: Eukaryota > Viridiplantae > Streptophyta > Magnoliopsida > Asterales > Asteraceae > Chrysanthemum > Chrysanthemum lavandulifolium. Next base: position 239,260,960 of record CM040238.1, on the reverse strand, counting down.
ACTCTACTGATTGGAGAAAGAGAAAATTAAAGTTGACCGATTATCCGAAACAATTCAGAAGAATTGAAGTTTATTTAAATTAATTAGAAAACGCATGGACAGTAAAGCTAAAAGCAATCATTCAAAATATCTTAATTAAGCATTAACAATACGTCATTGTTGTATTTTCCATCATTTGCGAGTGTTGATGATACAGAGAGCCCCTATTTCATATAAAAAGGACGAAACTAAGTGGGATAAAAAAATATAACTCATTACTCATGTGAAGCATTTGAATACGACAAGATGAAAATAATACAAAATTTTTATATACTTCAATATTCAACTCTCAGATTTTCTGACTACTCACTTTTTCTCCTTTTTGACGTTTCAGGCTATGAAAGCTCGAATGGGTGATCTTGCACAAAGCTTAGGCATGCCACCAGGTTTGGGTGATCAGTTCAAGCAATAATCCATCCCTCTTTTGCAGTCATCCTTCAAAAAGCTGCAGTTTTGTAGACTAACCGTGCCAAAAGTTTCATTTTCTACCCTGTAACTTGTAAAAATATTAACGATAACATGTATCTGTCTTTTTGCTCAAAATTTCTGCATTAGTAAAGTACCCGACCTATGTTACAACAAGTTCACTTCAAATAGAGTAATTTCGTCTAATGGGCTGAAACAGGTCGAGTTGGGTTTGTAAATTATCTATAAAAAGATGGTGAGCCGTACCAATATAAAAAATTGTACTAACAGTTCGATATCTTCTAATTGATGAGGGTTTGTGTTAAAAGAATACAGTTTTGCCCCATTCGGCCAGTTTTTTGTTAGTTTTGAACATGCATAATTGCCCCATTAGCGATAGAACTTAAGTACATAGCCCCTGTTGACCCATTGATAACTAAATGGGTCGTAATTGCCATCTTCCCAAAAAATAAATTACGAGGAATGATTCAGACTCAATTTTACATGCAGACATCTTGAAGTTGAGAAACTCGTAAATTATCATGTGGCAATAATTGATTAACATGAATATAAAAATACTTTCGTTTCGTAGGTTTCTATCAGGTTTCCGGATAAAAGCTGTTTTAAGTGAAGAAAGAGAAATAACAAAGACCATTTCAAGAAAAAAAAAGTTAGATTTGAAAGAGTTGTAAAGGAATGAAAACCCGCGTATTCTGTCTGTTATTTCGCTCTCGAGATGTTGTTCTATTGTTGATTTATAATGCAAGAATATTTGAATGATGGAATTCTACAAAGGGTTTGATTATGTATGTTCTGTCATCCAATTATTTGCTCACTTGTACTGCTAGAAACAACAATAACCAACGTTTATGTTGGCCCAGCCCAATACGAGTAACAATTTAACTAAACTAAGCCGACATAAACAATTATATATACAAAACCGATGAGCTAAATTTACACATTAATTGTATGTAGGGTTTATTAAGTTCCAAAAGAATTAACACTAGGGTTTTCATGGCAACGATTACTAAAAAATTATATATAAAAAATTATGTCATACCTGATGAAGTTTTGATGGAAATCTTACTTCGATTACCTTTACTTTCGCTTCAGCTTTTTAAATCCGTCTCCAAACACTGGTTATCTCTCATAACTTCTGAATATTTCATTCGCCGGCTTCGGAAGCCTAGAATCGAAACTCCTTGCGGTTTATTTATCAGCAAAGATAATTCTGAATATTATGATTTTGTGACGCTGGGTCCCAAAGTTTCTTCATTCCCATTACGTGCTACTATCGCCGAGGCAGGAAGTCGTTTTCTTATTCTGCAATCGTGTAATGGTTTACTTTTATGCAGAAATGTTGTTTCGTCCTGGAATTATTACTATGTATACAATCCATTTACTAATATATTTAAGAATATTCCATTTCCACGATATCAATGCTTCACTGATATGATACTAGCTTTTGATCCAACTAAATCACCTTACTACAAACTCGTGATTAATCAATTTAAAAACTACCTGCATGATCGTGATCATTGGGAGCAAGATTGGTTGGAAGACCGGAAGCAAGATCGTGAGGAAGATAGTGAGGAAGATAGTGAGGAAGATTGGGAGGAAGATAGTTATACTAAACAAATAGTAATTTACTCCTCGGAAACAGGCAAGTGGAGAATCTGCGGTCCACCACTTCACGAAGATAGGTTTACGGGTTTTTCGGAAGGAATATATTGGAATAATGCTATTCATTGGATAAATAATTATGATGAGTTGCTTTTGCATTCCAAGTTTGATATTGTAGACCATCCGATCGTAACAAACATACAAACTCCGGCTTTAGATCACATGGAAGACATGTCGTTGTTTGAGTCTCGTGGAAGTCTGCTTCTTTTAATGGAGGACAATTATCATTGTTACCATATATTCGAGATGAGGGAAGAGTCTTCTGAATGGTCAGTAAAGTACATTGTTGATGATATTGTTAACCCTATTCCTGATTCGTACCGGTCGTCGCATACTTATGTTCTGTGTATCGTATTGGGAGAAAGAGGAGATGATTCATATATGGTGATAGAATCACATAACAAAATTGTACGATACAACTTTGTGTCAAAGAGTGTTTCTACACTGAGTACATCTTACGATCATTGGAGCTGCATTCCATTCATTGCATCGTTAGCTGGTGTTTGATTATGCTCATCTCTGTTGCAGGTTTGATTTTTGAATCTTATATCTTGTCTTGTGACAACATCATTTATATGCTTAGTTTCCTTGTTTAATTAATTAAAGTATTGGAATAAATTCTTATTGCTTAGTTTCATCATATTATTTTGGTGCTATTAAGGTCGGACCAGCTTAACTTTTGAATCAACATAAAATAATGGTCATAAACCAATATTTACTCAAATTCGTTAATTTCCTTTTAGAATTTATTAGGCCTACGCGTAACTTCTGAAAAGACCTGGAATTACACTTATATTAGGTGAAGTCATAGGCTGATCGAATACATCAAAAGTGACTGTTGTCATTTCTAGTAGCATAACAATTTCATCTGATGACTTCTAAACCAATCAAGAACCAATGTCAGAAATTTACAACAGCCTATATTTAGAATATATATAATGGTCATAAGCTATTAGTAGCACAGTTCTAGAATCGATGTTGGTCGTGACCTGCTCCCGAGATTTATACAGTGTGAATATTGTAAGTTCTTCTGTTCCAAATGCAATTAAAGGGTATCACTTTTTCAGCACATAAAAATCCGGCTGTTTTATTATATTTTGTTGGAAGCTTACTGATTAAAATATGTATTCTAGGCTCTAAACATGAAGAAGATACATGCAGTAGAGGAAGGAGATCATATGTCATCTATACCTCTATGGAAGTTGTTTGGTATAATTAGTGACTGATGAGTTTCCAAATACTCATCATTTTTGTACTGTATAAACTGCAAAATCATCTGAAAACACTCAAAAACACATCAAAATGATCAAATTATCACAAATCAGTGTTTTATGTGTTTTAAATACAAAAATATCAAAATCGATGAAAAATGATTCAAGTTTGCAAAATTGGCGCTTTAGTCCCCAAGTTTTAAAAGTTGTCAAATCTAGTCCCTGGAATTCAAAAATGTGGAAATTTATCATTCAAGATCCCTGAAGTATTCTAAGTTGTTTAAAATGATCCTTGAATGAGTTTTTGGTCAATTGGCAAGAAAGGTCTTCAAACTTTGGAAATTTACAAAATTAGTCCTTGGACCTTTGAAAATGGATTTTATACAAAAAGAGCCCTTGTTCTATCAAAGTTTGTCATGATTGGTCCTTATGGGAGCATTGGAAATATATCACTTTTAGTCCTTGAAGTTTGGCAAATTTGCATTTTTGATCCTTGTTTAATATACAAGCCAAACGTACACAAAATAAACCAAGCCCAAAATCCAAATACAAGCCCAAGCTGCTAGCCCAATCTCTCTTGACCCTTGAACCTTGGCCTTGGACCCCCGTGTTATTAATAGATTGGTCAAACGAAGTCAAACAAGAGGAAACCGCCATCTACTGTAGCTCTGTCTCTCCCCCACCTGAAACTCCAATACCAGACCTGGTTTCACTCCATTTTCAACCCACTCCCATACCATGTCCCCTCCACATCATCTATACTCCAAAAACTCTTAATTATCCAAACCAAATCCATTAATTACTTCAACCTGCTCATTGAAATATTTGGCGCCAAATTGCAACTTGGACGGTTATGATTATTCTGAATGATCCAATGGTTCAAGAGTGGTGGGAAAGTCTCAGAGGCATGTGGAAGTGAAGAAAAGTCTATAAAGATGAAGAGTTATGCAATGTATTAAAATATCTAGTGTAATATTTAGCTTTCATGTCGATTTAGTGTAATTTTCATTTTCAGTATATGTTTTAAGCTTAAAACTTTGTATTTCAAGTTCCTTTGTTATAAGAAAGTTTTTTTGAACCTTTAATTCAAGTATCAAAGTTATTTCAGTTTATGCAATTTCTAATAATTATGCAAAATTTCAAGTTGTTTCAAATGATGTTGTTGGTTGTTTATATGGACTGAAGTAAGACACTTAAGCTCCAAGAAAGCTATTTCAAGCTTTTAGAAATCCTAAAATTCAGTTTAGAAGAAAAAAATAGAAAATCATAAAAATTCCAAATTAAATACCTCAAAATTCAAAAATCATGGTGAAAGGCACAAGAATGCTGGAGCAAGGTTAATCTTGGATGGCCTTGGGATAGTGCTTCTTGGGAAGCTATAGGAATTGGTTTAAGGTCCTGGTCTCAATATTAAGCTTGGAAGTCATTTGTAAGCATTTTTGTCCAATTTGGCATTTCATTGTTCTAGGTGTTATTTAGCTTCAATTTCTGTTACTTTGTGATATTTAGTGATTATATAGTTAGTTTAAGCCATTAAATCTATAGCTTGTTTGTTTCAATTTGTAGTTTACAAAAACTTGTTTTTAATAAGTATAAAGTGCATTTTGGTTAATTCTTAGTTTAGTGTTGTAATGATTGTTGTTTAAGGGTTCATTAGTACTAATATTGGATAAAACAAGGTCTGAAATCATGTTTGTGGTTTGAAATTGTGATTTGCTTTGTAAAAACATCAAAACAGCCACATTAAGGGGTGTTTGGTTTAGTGTGTTTAAAGGTTCTTTGTTCTTTTGTCTTGTTGAAACTTGCATAACTAGGTCTAAATAACTCATACAAGTCAAGAAACAAGTTCTTAATAGCACAAAAGTCAAAATTTCATGTTATTTGATCTTTGCGACCACTGTTGGAGTTTTGAGATCTAGGATCTTGATTTTGTGTTCAAAAGTTGTTACTCTTGCTATATTCAGTCTTAAAACACATTAATACAACATATTAAGTGCTCTAGATCAAATCAAATCTCGGTTTAGTCAACTTTTGTTTTTCTCAAAAGTCAAAAATCTCAATGGGTCATTTTGAATAAACTTGGGATTTTCTACCGTGGGTTCATTAGTCGGTTTGATTATATGCTCTTGGGGATTTGAAGTCTAGTTGGTGTAGAAAAATACAAAATATTAGTTCTTGGTCTTTCAGCTTTTAGAGTGCTTATTTTACTACTTCTTGGGAGCACTGCTCGAATTTACGCCTGTGCAATGTGATGCCATCTTGATAAGCTTGCATCAAGCTTATTATTTGTCCAATTCTTGAGTTCTCTGGTTCCTTGGAAAGCCAACCTGGTCTTCTTGTAGTTTCAAGTTTTATTTTTCACTTTGGAGCTTGTTTGGTGGGGCTGCTAACAGCTTATAAGTTGTCCCAGTTTCTGTTTTTCATCACAAAAGCAAAAGTGCTTATTGGCTTAAAATAGCTTATCAGTTTGTTTCTTTGCATAATTTAGCCTCAATTCTGTTCAATAAGCTTGTTCACATCTATTTTGAGCTTTTGTTTCAAGTTTCAAGCTTGTTTGAGCTTATCTCATTCAAATAAGCTAGTAAGCTCACTGTTGAGCTCATAAGCCATCAAAACAGCTTATTGGTGGTTTGTAAAATTTTTGTCTTCATTAAAGTTTCTTATTATTAGTATTTAAGTAGTTTTCAAAAATAAAATTCACAAAAACATCAATATAAAAATAGTGATAGCGTTTATTTAAGAATTTTAGCTTTTTGATTTTTCTTTTCAACTTATTAATAAGCAAAACTTGTTTTTCTTTTTCTTAGGTTTCATTATCATATAGGATTTTTAGAAAAAGTTTGATTTTCTCTTTCTTTTAGTATTTATTATAATTATAAATAGTTAATAAATAATAAATAATTAGTAATAAATAATTAAAAAGTCTAAAAATATATTTTCTGTTTTAAAATTAGTTTTATCATATTTTAGATTTTCCAAGTTAAAATTTTATTTTTCCAAGTTTATTTTCTATTTTCTAGTATTTAAGTGTATTTTAATTAATAATTAATTAATAATAATTAGATAAAAGTGTGAAAAATATATTTTAGTTTTAAAATTAGTTTTATAGTATTTTAGATTTTTCAAAATCATAAGTTTATTTTTCTAGCCTTATTTTGTATTTTCTTTCATTTTAGAGTATTTATTAAATAGTTAAAATAGTTTTTAATTAATAATAATTAATTAAATAGTGTTAAAAATTATTTTCTTTTTCTAATAATTTTCTTTTATTTTTAGGAATCCAAAAATGTCATTTTTATATTTTTAGGTCTTTTATTTCTTGGTTTTCACTTTTTATTTTGTGCGTCTGCGTAGTTTTTAAAACTTACGTTTACGTTTTCTTTGATCTGGTTGTTGTGCTTTCCAATTCTGTGTCCAATTCCTGTCCAATCAATCAATAGTGTAATTTCTAATCATAACCTTTACAGATCACTATCCTTAGTGATCATTCTATCCTCTGAATCGTTGTTGTACACACCATTGAGTCTCCTGGGACTAAACGACCCGGAATCCCTCAGTATTCTCGATCTTAATTGTATTTGTGTTCGAAATGTTTCAAGTCTATTTGACTTGACCGCTCAACATGAATCAAAATTTTACGCCACGCTGGGAGGCTTTAGCGTGTGTCTAGCCATTTTCGTATCCATTGTTGCACATACCCACCATTTGTAAAAGTTTTTGTAAAGTTATAAGAAAACAAAAGGTCATTAACACTTTTCCTAAAGTGTTAAAACACCAAAAATATAAAACAACAAAACAATCGAACGTTTTCTATTTTGTATTCTCTTTAAGGTGATTCTTGAAGAGATACGATTTGGTTAAACGGGACGATAACAAAAATATTGTCCAAAAGTTTTGAACCCATTTGCACAAATCTAACCTACGCCTTTTCGGTGGTACTTAATATACATAAAATCAACCACCGCAAATCAAGGCAAAGGCACTACCTAACGGGGTGCGACCATTAATAAGTTCCCGAACATCGATTTAAAACTTGCCTTTGTGTCACTTGTGATTTGGTGTACCTTTTCAAAGCCATTTCATTTGTGATTATTGGTTAAGTTCACTTGTGTTTTGCCTCATTTGTTTTGAAAATTGGTTTTATACATAGTGCATGCGCACTGTTCTTCCAGCTCTACAAGTCCACTTTCGAACTAGAGAGATTCCTCGAAGACGAGGACGTTCAGCTCCTTCACCGTGATCGAGGAACGCCTACCACCACCACCACCGTCGAAATGGCGAAGACAAACCGATGAATGAGCTTCCAAGCACCCATCGAGGGTTACGGAGATGCCATTGTTGTCCCACCATCGTGGTCGACACTTTCGAGCTCAAAACCGGGTTGCTCAATCTAGTAACCCAAAGCCAATTCTATGGTTTTGAGCGGGATGATCCTCATGCACACATTCGATGGTTTAACAAGATAGCATCTACCATCAAGTACAAGAATGTCCCATCCGGCTATCAAGCTTCTTCTTCCCATTTTCTCTAGAGGACAAGCCCGAATTGGCTTGAGAAACAACCCCTCGCTCTATAGAGACATGGGAAGATCTGGTCACCAAATTAGTTAATCTAGTTCTATCCTCCATCCCGAACCACAAGTCTTAAGAATGAGATAATGAAATTTTCGCAGATTTGATGAATCATTCGGGAGGCATGGGATCGTTATAAGGAATTGCTTCGCAAGTGTCCGCATCACGGTTTTACCGAGTTAATGCAAATGGATACTTTCTACAATGGTCTCAATCAGCCAATCAAGATTCTTTGAATGCCTCCGCTGGAGGTATTTCTGAGCAAGACCACCAAAGAGGCCTTGCGGATCATTGAGAACAAATCTCGAGTCCGCCTTTCGTAGCTAAGACATATCGGTCTAATGTCGGACCTTCTTCTTCTTCATCCCCGTGAGTACATCTAGCACCGATGCTAAGATTGATAAACTCACGACATTGTTCGAGCTTTGGTTCTTGCTAACCGAAGAAAGTCTCATTCACTCACCCACCAACACATGTCAAGTGAAGAAAGTTGAAGTTTGTGTCACTTGTGGTGGTCCTCACGCTTACTACAATTGTACCGCCACCGATGGTAGTCCTTTTGAGGCCAATGCTTTAGCCGGTAGTTCACAAGAAGGAGGTAATCAATACCGCCCTCAAATGAACCACACTACCGTGCTAACACTAATCGAGCACCACCGGTTTCAATCCGAATCACAACATGCACAACCGAATCGAACCAATCAAGAATGAACCAAGGTTATCAAAACCAAGGTAATTTCTATCCCGGACCCAATCAAGGTTTCCAACATCGGGAACCTTCATCAAAACAATTTCAATCGAGGGAATCAATTTCATGGGAATATGAATCCTAATCAAGGGAATTTTGGTCATAATCAAAACATACGGCCTCAAATTGTCCCTCCAGCCTCCTCATCATTACTCCTCCAGACCATCATCCGATGAGTTATCAAGCGGTTTATGAAATCCCAAGATGAAATGAACCTGTTGTTGGTCGGTCGATTGTCGATCCAAGAAGTCTTTAAATGATCGACCCTCGGCTCGTGTACTTTACCGAGCAACACGATCGCTAACCCGAGGGGCGATGCCAAGGCGATCACAACCCAGTGGTGTTTCATACCTGGACCCACTGTTCCTACTACCTCTTCTTCTTCTCTAAGGTAGTGGACAGTGAACCTCCAAAACATAATGGACCTACGACTCCAATGCCCCCTCCTCCTGTGGCAATGAGTCAAGTTACCAAGGAAACAACGGACAAAGTGCATTATTCAAGCCCAAGTAATACCGCACACGTCCCACCTTCGGTAGTCCATCCTCAAGTTGTCCAGAAACCCAAGTCTAATCCAGGAGTTGTTTTTGAACCACCTATAGCTCCTATTGAGAAACAAAAATCCAAATCTTCTCTTCCTTACCCATCGCGCTTGAACGAGCAAAAGCTCCGCGAGAAAGCTAGTCATCAAATGGATAAATTTTTCCAAATTTTCCAAGAATTACATTTTGACATAAGCTTTGCGGATGCTATCATGCTGATGCCCAAGTTCGCATCTACTCTCAAACACATGTTAAGCAATAAGGAAAAGTCGTTTGAAATGGCTAAGACTCCTCTTAACGAGAACCGCCGCCGAGTTATTCGAAGAAGCTTCACGAAAGCTTGGAGATCCCGGAAATTTCTCTTACCTTGTGTATTCCCAGAATGGTTGAATGCTTTGCCCTAGCGCACCTTGGTGCAAGCATTAATCTTATGCCATATTCAGTGTGGAAGAAACTGCTCTTCCGGAACTCACTCCTACATGCATGACTCTCGAGCTTGTCGATCGATCCATATCCCGTCCTCTTGGCATTGCCGAGGACGTGTTTGTGAAAGTAGGAAAGTTCCATTTCCCACCGACTTCGTGGTTGTTGATTTTGATGCCGATCATCGGGTTCCTCTCATTGTTGGTCGAGGATTCCGAGAACGGGCCGTGCTCTCATAGATGTATTTGAGCAGAAATCACATTGCGTGTTGGTAACGGTCATCACCTTCAATCTTGACCAAACTTCGAGGTACTCCGCAAACTATGATTCCGAATCGGTTAACCGAATAGATATCATTGATGTTGCTTCGATGAGTACTCTCAAAGTTCGGGTTTTCTCATAATTCGTGAGTAGGATACCACCACATCTTCTCGACCTATCATAGCCAATTCTACTCCTTCTATCACTCCGCTTGAGGCGCGACTTCATCTTAGATGAGATTGAAGCATATTTGGCTAGTGATTCTCGCACTCGAAATTGATCACGCCCAATTGATATTGAGGGGACATACTTCTTATTGAGAAGTCGCTCAATGATGATCCATCATCAACCCTCATCCCAGTGATTCAATCCCGCTTAAGATTAATCAAAATGAGATTAACTGGAGGAGATATTCTTCTTGAGAAAGTGTCAACTGGATACTTCTCTTCCTCTCCCTCCCATCAAACTTCATAACGAGGAAGTCAATTCAGTTGAGAAAATCAAGAATTTCCGAGGTTGAGCTTAAGGACTTACCTCCTCATCTCGAGTATGCATTCCTTGAGGGTAACGATAAATTACCCGTCATTATTGCTCGAGATTTGAGTAAAGATGAAAAAGTCGCCTCATTAAAATCTTGAAGTCACACAAGCAAGCAATTGCTTGAAACTCTCCGACATCAAAGGTATAAACCCCGAGTTTTGTACTCATAAAATATTGATGGAGGATGACTTCAAACCAGCTCAACATCGAGACGTGTGAATCCAAAAATCCATGATGTTATCAAACAAGAGGTTATCAAACTTTGATGCGGATTGATTTACCCGATCTCGCACGGGTCCTTGGTTAGCCCAATTCATTGTGTCCCTAAAAGGGTGGTATTATCATATCACAAATGAAGATAACGAGTTAATTCCAACTCGATTGGTTACAGGATGGCGTGTTTGCATCGACTATCGTAAGTTGAATGACGCCACCAGAAAGACCATTTTCCTCTACCCTTCATGGACCGGATGCTTGAGAGATTAGCGTGGAATGAGTACTATTGCTTCCTTGATGGTTTCTCGTTACTTTCAGATCCCTATTGATCCACGGGATCAAGAGACCACATTCACTTGCCCATACGGAACTTTTGCCTACAAACGCATGCCTTTTGGCTTATGTAATGCTCCCGCACGCTCCAACGATGTATGATGGCCATATTCCACGACATGATCGGGAAACAATGGAAGTGTTTATGGATGACTTCTCGGTCATTGGGGATTCTTTTCAATCGTGTCTCTCCCATTTAGATAAAATGCTTCAAAGGTGTGAAGACACCAATCTTTGTCTAAACCGGGAGAAGAGCCACTTTATGGTCAAAGAAGGCATTGTCCTTGGCCATAAGATTTCTAAGAACGGGATTGAGGTAGATAGAGCAAAGTCGATGTTATTGCTAAGTCGCCTCATCCTACTACCGCCAAGGGTATTAGGAGTTTTTGGGTCATGCCGGTTTCTATCGAGATTCATTCAAGATTTTTCCAAAATCGCCTGCCTATGACCCATCTTCTTGAAAAGGATGCTCCTTTTATCTTCTCACCCGAGTGCATCATAGCTTTTGAAACATTGAAGAAAAGCTTATCAAGCACCCATTCTCGCTGTTCTCGACCGACTTGCCTTTTGAGCTCATGTGCGATGCAAGTGATTTTGCTATCGGCGCATTCCTAGGGCAACGAAGAAATAAGCATTTTCACCTATTCACTACGCGAGCAAAACTCCGACCGAGGCTCAAACTCATTACACCACCACGTAAAAGAGCTATTAGCCGTGGTGTATGCTTTTGAGAAGTTTCGACGATCTTATCTTGACCAAATGCGTAGTGTATACGGATCACTCGGCTCTTAAATATCTCTTTGCAAAACAGATGCAAAGCCGAGATTGCTTCGTTGGATTCTCCTCCTCCAAGAATTTGATATCATCATACGTGATAAAAAGGAGATGAGAATCTAGCGGTGATCATCTGTCTGATTAGAAAACCCTCACCAAGATGTTTTCGAGAAAAGGAAATTAATGAAACATTTCCTCGAGACACCGAATGCGGTTTCTTTTCGTGGAATTCTACCACCCCATGGTTTGTCGACTTTGCAAATTACCATGCGGGTAACTTCATTGTGAAAGGATGTCGACCCAGCAGAAGAACAAATTCTTCAAAGATGTTAAACACTATTTCGGGACGACCCTTTCTTGTTCAAAATCTGTCGGATCAAGTCATCCGACGCGTGTGTTTATGGACGAAAGCTATTGATATTCTCACGCTTGCCATGCCGGACCCACCCAGGGGCCATCATAGTCCAAACTACACCGCCAAAAGGTGTTTGATTCCGGTTCTATTGGCCCACAATCTATAAGGATGCCCACGATTATGTCAAAACTTGTGACGCTTGTCGTTATGGTAATATATCTCAAAGGAATGAAATGCCACAAAATGCCATTCAAGTTTGTGAGATATTTGACATATGGGGTATTGATTTTATGGGGCCGTTTCCATCTTCTCGTGGTAACAAATACATACTGTGGTCGTTGACTATCTCAAAATGGGTTGAAGCAAAGCCTTACCCACCAATGATGCCCGAGTTGTTGTGAAGTTTTGAAATCTCTGCTTGCCGTGTTTGGAACTCCGAGAGCGATAATCGCTGATCGTGGTACACATTTTTGTAATGACCAATTTGAAAGAGTCATGCAAAATATGGTGTTACCCATCGTCTCTCCATCGCATACCACCCCAAACAAGTGGGCGGTGGAAGTTTCAAACCGTGGTCTTAAAAGGATCCTTGAAAGGACAAGAGGCGAAAATCGTGCATCCTGGTCGGATAAGCTTGATGACGCACTGGGCCTTCCGTGACAGCTTACAAAACACCCATGGGTGTACTCCATACAAGCCGGTGTAACGGAAAGGCATGTCATCTTCCGATTGAGCTAGAGCACAAGGCTTACGGGCCTTAAAGCATGCAAACTTTGATATACGAGACACCGGTGATCATAGAAAAGTTCAAATGAATGAACTTAATGAACTTCGTGATCAAGCTTATGAGAACTCTTTGATCTACAAGCAAAGACAAAGAAGATTCATGACTCCAAGATCAAGAACCGCGTTTTCAACGCTGGTGATCGAGTCCTTCTTTTCAATTCCGATTGAAGATTTTCTGAAAACTCAAGTCCTACCGGTCCGGTCCATTCACTATCGCTAAGGTTTATCCTTATGGTACCGTTGAGTTATCTCAACCCGATGGTCCTAATTTCAAAGTGAATGGTCATCGAGTTAAGCATTACTTTGGAGAGGACATTCCCCTGTGGTTGTCCCGATTTACAAACATTCCCCATGAACCAATGAATGCGGGATCGAGTCAAGCTAGTGACTTCGGTAATCAAAACATTAGCACGCACCATATGGGTTTTCACCCATAATTCGCCTTCTTACCCCTTTCTACCACCCAAGTGTGGGGAGTTTTCCCACATCGTTGTATATTCTCATTCTTTCTAAAAAAAAAAAAAAAAAAAAAAAAAAAAAATCTTCTTCTAAATAAATGGCCGTAGTATTTCCTTTAACGTTTTTGTTTCGGCATAACAGTGGTACTTTGAATATTGAGGGCAATATTCATTTCTATGTGGGGAATTCTCACGAATTTCATGTAATTATTTCACCCAATTCCCGCTTTTGGCCAAAATTTTTTTTTGGAGTAAGTGTTCTACACTTTCTCATCCGTTATCGATCCGCCATGTCTCAGAAGACAAAAGGATTAGCTAATCCAGAGCAAACGGCTCTTGGTAAAGATTAATCAAACCGCTTATATGGCTTGCAATTTGCCCAAAATTGTATGGTTCTTCACCTCCCCATCATCCTCAAAAGATAATGAGTCAGCTAGCCCGCAAGGTTATGGCTTGTGGTAAAGGCAAGGAAAATCCATAATTGGTAATCACCACCAAAGATAATTCGATAATTTATCTAAGAGTTGGCTAGTCCGTATGGTACGGCTTCGGTAAAGACTAATCAAACCATTTACGACTTGTGGTTTGCTCAAAATCACATGGTTATCGTTGTACCAAGATTCTTACTTGAATCAAAACAATTGGCTACTCCGTAGTGATGGCCTTTGGTAAAGAGTTTTCAAATCCATCAAGGTTTTCAAATCATTGCTAGGACTAGCAATATCTCAAATGGGGATTGATGAGTTTCCAAATACTCATCATTTTGTATCAGATAAACCGCAAAATCATCTGAAAACACTCAAAACACATCAAAATGATCAAATTATCACAAATCGTTGTTTTATGTGTTTTAAATACAAAATATCAAAATCGATGAAAATGATTCAAGTTTGCAAAATTGGCGCTTTAGTCCCCCAAGTTTTAAAAGTTGTCAAATCTAGTCCTCGAATTCAAAAATGTGGAAATTTATCATTCAAGATCCCTGAAGTATTCTAAGTTGTTTAAAATGATCCTTGAATGAGTTTTTGGTCAATTGGCAAGAAAGGTCTTCAAACTTTGGAAATTTACAAAATTAGTCCTTGGACCTTTGAAAATGGATTTTATACAAAAAGAGCCCTTGTTCTATCAAAGTTTGTCATGATTGGTCCTTATGGGAGCATTGGAAATATATCACTTTTAGTCCTTGAAGTTTGGCAAATTTGCATTTTTGATCCTTGTTTAATATACAAGCCAAACGACAAAATAAACCAAGCCCAAAATCCAAATACAAGCCCAAGTCGCTAGCCCAATCTCTCTTGACCCTTGAACCTTGGCCTTGGACCCCGTGTTATTAATAGATTGGTCAAACGAAGTCAAACAAGAGGAAACCGCCATCATCGTAGCTCTGCTCTCCCCACCAAACTCCAATACTGCACTGGTTTCACTCCATTTTCAACCCACTCCCATACCATGTCCCTCCACATCATCTATACTCCAAAACTCTTAATTATCCAAACCAAATCCATTAATTACTTCAACCCGCTCATTGAAATATTTGGCGCCAAATTGCAACTTGACGGTTATGATTATTCGAATGATCCAATGGTTCAAGAGTGGTGGGAAAGTCTCGAGGCATGTGGAAGTGAAGAAAAGTCTATAAAGATGAAGAGTTATGCAATGTATTAAAATATCTAGTGTAATATTTAGCTTTCATGTCGATTTAGTGTAATTTTCATTTTCAAGATATGTTTTAAGCTTAAACTTTGTATTTCAAGTTCCTTTGTTATAAGAAAGTTTTTTGAACCTTTAATTCAAGTATCAAAGTTATTTCAGTTTATGCAATTTCTAATAATTATGCAAAATTTCAAGTTGTTTCAAATGATGTTGTTGGTTGTTTATATGGACTGAAGTAAGACACTTAAGCTCCAAGAAAGCTATTTCAAGCTTTTAGAAATCCTAAAATTCAGTTTAGAAGAAAAAAATAGAAAATCATAAAAATTCCAAATTAAATACCTCAAAATTCAAAAATCATGGTGAAAGGCACAAGAATGCTGGAGCAAGGTTAATCTTGGATGGCCTTGGGATAGTGCTTCTTGGGAAGCTATAGGAATTGGTTTAAGGTCCTGGTCTCAATATTAAGCTTGGAAGTCATTTGTAAGCATTTTTGTCCAATTTGGCATTTCATTGTTCTAGGTGTTATTTAGCTTCAATTTCTGTTACTTTGTGATATTTAGTGATTATATAGTTAGTTTAAGCCATTAAATCTATAGCTTGTTTGTTTCAATTTGTAGTTTACAAAAACTTGGTTTTTATAAGTAAAAAGTGCATTTTGGTTAATTCTTAGTTTAGTGTTGTAATGATTGTTGTTTAAGGTTCATTAGTACTAATATTGGATAAAACAAGGTCTCAAATCATGTTTGTGGTTTGAAATTGTGATTTGCTTTGTAAAACATCAAAATGTACCACATTAAGGGGTGTTTGGTTTAGTGTGTTTAAAGGTTCTTTGTTCTTTTGTCTTGTTGGAAACTTGCATAACTAGGTCTAAATAACTCATACAAGTCAAGAAACAAGTTCTTAATAGCACAAAAGTCAAAATTTCATGTTATTTGATCTTTGGTACCATCGTTGGAGTTTTTGAGATCTAGGATCTTGATTTTGTGTTCAAAAGTTGTTACTCTTGCTATATTCAGTCTTAAAACACATTAATACAACATATTAAGTGCTCTAGATCAAATCAAATCTCAGTTTAGTCAACTTTTGTTTTTCTCAAAAGTCAAAAATCTCAATGGGTCATTTTGAATAAACTTGGGATTTTTACCGGGTTCATTAGTCGGTTTATTATATGCTCTTGGGGATTTGAAGTCTAGTTGGTGTAGAAAATACAAAATATTAGTTCTTGGTCTTTCAGCTTTTAGAGTGCTTATTTTACTACTGGGAGCACTGCTCAATTTCTCGCCTGCGTACAAGAATAATGCCATCTTGATAAGCTTGCATCAAGCTTATTATTTGTCCAATTCTTGAGTTCTCTGGTTCCTTGAAAGCCAACCTGGTCTTCTTGTAGTTTCAAGTTTTATTTTTCACTTTGGAGCTTGTTTGGTAATGCTAATGACTTATAAGTTGTCCCGCTTCTTTTTCATCACAAAAGCAAAAGTGCTTATTGGCTTAAAATAGCTTATCGCTTGTTTCTTTGCATAATTTAGCCTCAATTCTGTTCAATAAGCTTGTTCACATCTATTTTGAGCTTTTGTTTCAAGTTTCAAGCTTGTTTGAGCTTATCTCATTCAAATAAGCTAGTAAGCTCACTGTTGAGCTCATAAGCCATCAAAACAGCTTATTGGTGGTTTGTAAAATTTTTGTCTTCATTAAAGTTTCTTATTATTAGTATTTAAGTAGTTTTCAAAAATAAAATTCACAAAAACATCAATATAAAAATAGTGATAGCGTTTATTTAAGAATTTTTAGCTTTTTGATTTTCTTTTCAACTTATTAATAAGCAAAACTTGTTTTTCTTTTTCTTAGGTTTCATTATCATATAGGATTTTTAGAAAAGTTTCGATTTTTCTTTTTCTTTTAGTATTTATTATAATTATAAATAGTTAATAAATAATAAATAATTAGTAATAAATAATTAAAAAGTCTAAAAATATATTTTCTGTTTTAAAATTAGTTTTATCATATTTTAGATTTTTCCAAGTTAAAATTTTATTTTTCCAAGTTTATTTTCTATTTTCTAGTATTTAAGTGTATTTTAATTAATAATTAATTAATAATAATTAGATAAAAAGTGTGAAAATATATTTTAGTTTTAAAATTAGTTTTATAGTATTTTAGATTTTTCAAAATCATAAGTTTATTTTTCTAGCCTTATTTTGTATTTTCTTTCATTTTAGAGTATTTATTAAATAGTTAAAATAGTTTTAATTAATAATAATTAATTAAATAGTGTTAAAATTATTTTCTTTTTCTAATAATTTTCTTTTATTTTTAGGAATCCAAAATGTCATTTTATATTTTAGGTCTTTTATTTCTTGGTTTTCACTTTTTATTTTGTGCGTCACAGTAGTTTTTAAAACTTACGCTTACGCTTTCTTTGATCCGGTTGTTGTGCTTTCCAATTCGTGTCCAATTCTCGTCCAATCAATCAATAGTGTAATTTCTAATCATAACCTTTACGATCACTATCCTTAGTGATCATTCTATCCTCCGAATCGTTGTTACACACCATTGAGTCTCCTCGGACTAAACGACCCGAACTCAGATTCTCTCGATCTTAATTGTATTTGTGTTCGAGCTGCTTCAAGTCTATTTGACTTGACTGTTCAGCGCGAATCAGTGACCGGAGCTTATGATGAAAAAATTATTTATGAGAAGTTGTGTTCAAGAGAAGTCTACCTTAATGGTGATTATATGTAATTTTGATAAGTCGACTTTTAACTATACATATATGGCTTTGGTTTGTTCATATTTGAGTAGTTAGGATCATATTATTTATGCATCTAGATAGGGAATTTAGGGCCTGTTTGGTTGGGGTGTATGGGTATGGGTCTATGACTTAAAAAGTCATTAATATTGTTTGGTTGGTTATAGGCCCCACCACAATGGAATGAGGATACCCAAATGTGAAGGTGTCCTCATATATTATGTGTGTGGGTGGTTTTTTCATACCATCCATTATCATTCCACTTTATACCAACACCCATACCCATTGTGATTCATAGCGACAAACAAAACACATATTTTGACTTTGGATGTGTGTGTATTGCTTATCGAATCCAAAACTAGAGCAATGTTTATTTAGGAGTTTGTAAGTGCACCTACTTAAAATTATTCACGTGTTGTGTGCCAACATTCTTATGCTTCAATAAACGTTTCATTGTTTTGGATTTTGACCGTGAATGGGTGTTTGGCAATGTAGCAAGAAAAGTGGATAACGAATGCAATAATACAAATACTTGACTTTATAGATACTAATTGTTGTTGTGATTTCCACAGATTGAAACTCACAATATATAGATAAAGAAACGGTGCTAAGGGTTCTTCCAAACGTTGTGTTGTTTGGAGAAGTAACCGCTTTCCTATATAACCGCTTGTATGCAAATGGGCTTGTTTGGGTTAACAAGTTTTGACCCATTGCATCTAATTCACCCATACTAATATTACGAATATGTTCAAATTCAAACTAAAGTCTTAATATGCTAAGCATAATGTAATTGCTCTAACAACATTATAGGGCAAACAATTTCCCTAATGTTTTAGAATCAAACTTGAATTCTCGCTTGTTGTAACTTCAAGTAATGATTTCAAATCATTACTTCCTCCATCGCTATCATCTTGATCTTCAACATTGTCTTCAAGCCTCACACGAAATGGTCTCGACGACTCTATTGCTCCATCCTTCACCCTCTTGTCCTTCCGGTCTTGCGGTGTCCATGGCCAAGCCAACTTTGCTTATGCTCCTACATCTTTTGACGCTTCACCCCAAGGCACACTAGCGGTTTCATGGTAGACTACAACTAGATCCAAATACTTCTTGTAGCAACTTCGATTGCTTCTCTATCTTCGATGTCCAGTTTTGTAATCGGGCTATAGTTCCCATTTATCACCCATGGTGACGGGAAAATAGCCGCCCAAACTTTCAACAAGCAACAAACACAGCAGTTTACTTCGACATCTTTGACAACGGTGGAATCTCATCGAGTGCATCATAATTTAAATGCACTAAGTAAAACCATTTTATCACATCTACAAATCTCTTGTTGAGGATTTCCCAATTTTTGTATAATAAACTATCCTTTTTCAACAAGTTCATGAATGAGAGAAACCTTGAGAACGAATTCACTTTGAGGGCGTATAACGTCCCATTGAAACTGAGGAAGTCTTCGTCCATGTAATCTTGGGTTACATCTTTATTCCAATCCAAATCCTCTATACCTCTAACTAATGAACACTCGTCGCTTGGATCAATTGCTTTGAAATAATCTTGCAAATATCGGTTATGTTCATTCACCACATCTCTCGGCCCAACCTTTTCTTTCTCATCATCAAAAGGCCTCTCTAAACTTGTTTCCTCATCATAATACATATGATATATATTGCATCTAGTATCCTTAATTTTCACAGAAAAACCTTGCTTCTCTAACAAATCTAGGCTAAGAATATTGTGAGAAACTTCGGGAGTATATTGTACTTGTCTCGTAACTAATTCACCCAAATGCTTTTGATGGTGGTAGTGCCAATTCCATATGAAAATATAAATTTGCACTCATGTTCATCTTTGCCTATTAACTTAAACTTGTAATTCACATCATCAAACATGATTCTCCTAGGGCACATATGAAACTTGTAATGTTTACTTACGTACCATATATCATTCCAGCCATCTTCATCGGTTCCTTGCACTGTATAGTCGCCGTATAGGTACACTTTCTAGGGGTACATCCTCTCTTGATCAATTATCTGATTCGTTAAGTTCGCTTCTTGTTCTAGTTCGACGCCTGCCAATTTCTTTCTCCTTTCACACGCCCAAAAGGGATGTCCCTTCTCTCGACATATGTAACATTTTGAGTTCTTGGCCTTTTTCTTTGCAACGGCATCTTCCTTCTTTCTTTCACATGTTCTGTTTTTTCTTTTGCGTTAAACGCTTCATTCTCCAGTACGGTTTGAACCATTAATTGTTTTCCTTTTGGCGTTATAGACTTCTTCTTCCTTATGTTCCATTGATACATACGTTTAGGGTTTCTCAAAAGGTAACGCCCACTTTGGAATCTCAAGTGTGCTTGAACGTCGGCGCTTTCCCACGGACTAGAGCCTACGCCCGTACCAATTATTCACAGTGTGTGTGCCAACATTCTTATGCTTCAATAAACGTTTCATTGTTTTGGATTTTGATCGCGTGAATGGGTGTTTGGCAATGTAACAAAGAAAAGTGGATAACGAATGCAATAATACAAATACTTGACTTTATAGATACTAATTGTTGTGATTTCCACAGATTGGAAACTCACAATATATAGATAAAGAAACGGTGCTAAGGGTTCTTCCAAACGTTGTGTTGTTTGGAGAAGTAACCATTTTCCTATATAACCGTTGTATGCAAATGGGCTTGTTTGGGTTAACAAGTTTTGACCCATTGCATCTAATTCGACCCATACTAATATTACAGAATATGTTCAAATACAAACTAAAGTCTTAATATGCTAAACATAATGTATTTTCGTTCTAACAACATTATAGGGCTAACACTTAATTAGTAGAACCAATTAATTTGGTTTTTGCTAATTATAACCATAATTAGAACTATTATTAAGGTTATAGCATAATAGTAGTCTCGTGGCTACTCACCCTTTGGATTACTTATGATGTTGTCAAGGTACTACATGATATGCTACTTTACACATGCTTTTATTGTAACATAATGTCATGATGATCATTTGTTGGTTTTTTGGAGGCAATATTGTTGTAACGTTAAGCAAGTGCTCTTATTGGTGATGTTTTTATGACTAATCTAGGTTTGGGGAGAAGGTGTGTATTTATCTTAATTGTCAGATACATGAAGTTAGACAATGTGCGTGAAAAAATAGTTTAGACGAGCGTTAGTTTAGAAGTGAAGATAATTGTGATATATCCAAAAGAATTTGAGTTCTGGAACTGGATATTTGGGATCGTAACATGATATTTTAAATTAATCGAGCTGAGAATGGATATTTTGAGGTCGTTATGATGGTGTTTTGATTATATGGATGTCGCTATGCTTGGAGTCGGGATAATGATGAGTGGTTTGAATTAATCATACATAAGAAACTTTGTTATTTGGTCGAGTACCGCTTATTGGTGTAGTTTATGTTGGATTTGTTGAATATATTCAATGCAATTATCGCAGAGGTCGACTAGAAAGTTATGTTGAAGTCTTAACGAATTAGCAACCAATAACCATTAATCAAGCTTACCTTGGATAAGTCGACATGATTAACATTAAGTTCCTCAAGCTTTTCATTAATCAAAGAATTTATCGCTCGAACTCTCTCGATGGATGATTCCAATGTTTTTATCTCTTCTTTAATAACATTAGTTTCAACCAAAAGATCCACTTTAGCTTTTGAACCCATGGTTGTAAATTCTAAGCTCTTGACCGAAACATCTTTGGGTCTTGATGAGTGTGTAAATACTCATCATTTTTAGTCAATCGAATCGCAAAACGCTTAAAATGCTCGAATGCATCAAAATATCGAAAATATCTCAAAATTGCATTTATATGTTTCGTATGCAAAATGTTTAAAATCGATGAAAATGAGCAAAGTTTGCATAATTGGCGCTCCATCCCCCAAGTTTCTAAAAGTTGTCGAAACAGTCCCTGAGCACATAATTTCAAAAGTAAAATCACCAAAGGTCCTTTTTAAATCATAACTTGTCAAAATCAGTCCTTTGGTGAAAAATGTCAAAAGTTTGAGAAAATTACAAATTGGTCCTTCAAGTTTGAAAATTGGCAAAAATGGCCCCTGGAAATTTGAAAATGACAAGTTTGGTCCTTGTACTTTTTGAGATTGTCACTTTTAGTCCTTGGAGCAACTTTTCAGAATTGGCAGGAATGGTCCTTGAATTTTCAGAAAATGGCAAAAGAAGTCCTTGTGTAATTAAGACCCTTTACACCCAAATGACCCCTGCCATCCCATTTTGACCCCTGTCCTTTACCATTTTTGACCCCCCTTCTATTATTATTACCCCGGTCAATCCCTTTGGTCAAACAAACAAAAAACGCGCCAAACGTCTCCTTCCCCACTTGCTCTCTGCAAACCCAGTAACACCATTCCCCCAGCTCACACCTTCTCCACCTTATCACTCCACCCTCAACTACATCCAAGATACATTAATTACATCCCCTCTCCTAACACTCAATCTCAACCCACTGTCAAATACACATTTCCCGCCAAAATCCAATGAATGGCCATGATCACCTTAAGTCATCCAATGGACCAAAAAGGAAGGGGGATTCACTTAGAGAGAGGAGAGAAGCTGTATTGGGGTATAAAAAGGAAGAAAGAAGCAGTGGAAGAGGAGTAGCTAGTTTTTATAATTTTCTTTAATGTCGTTTTTTTTATAAATGTATTAATTTAAATCAAAATGTTGTAGTTTCAGTGTATTTGTATCTCATTTAAGTTAAAAACATCATTGTATTGTACTTTTGAGCATCAATTCAAGTTTTCATATAAGTTCCAAGTTTATGGTTTACTGTTGAAAATTTCAGTTTCATTCTCTTATTTACAAGCTTCTATTAGATTCTTTTTAAGTTTAAACAAGTTTTATCAAGCTTATTTTAGCTTTTGACAAAGCTTTGGAAACAGTTTAAAGCTTTTTCATTCATGGTCAACAAAAGTCAAACTGGGTCAAAGTGGTGAAGAAATTGGTTATGGGTGATGCAGAGGTTGACTTGGGGGTGGATTAGACTAGGTTAGAGTAGATTTGATTTGGTTTCAACCTGCAACTAGTTGGACAGATGTGAGTAAGAACTCTCATTTTTATTTCAAGTCAATTTGCATTTTTGTTTGTACTTATATCTGTGGTCATAAATTGCTCAAATATGTTTATCCAGTTGTATTTAGGTCATTCATACTCAGTTTAATCATTAACATTAGCTGAATCAGTGGTTTGCCTCATTAAACTTTCATATCAGTGTTTATAGGTGTGTTTGGATTTGCTCTTTAATTTGTCTTTAAGGTTTGTGCAGTGGTAGATTCCTGTTGGTTTAGTTTTGTTTAGCTCTATTGAACTTATCTCAGTCACTATATGAACCTGCATTAGCTCATAAGTCAAATGTATCTTAAATCTGTCTTAGTGTTTATCTGTTGAGATTTGGCAAGATCAAAAGCATATTTTGTGTTCATATTTCATAAATACAACTTGCTGTAATCTCATTTAACCTTATTACTTCTATATCGCCCTTAAATTGAGATCAAAGTTCAAGTTAGTCAATTTTTAGTTTTGTCAAAAGTCAAAATCATTGAAAAACCTGCTTTGGGCTCAACTAGGAAGAATTTTCATGGATTCATTTCTAGGCCAATCTTAGTGAAAATTATGGTTTTAAAATCTTCAAGAGGTCTATTTTCTTATCCTCATTTTTGTCAAATTTTGTGAATTTTTCTTAAGCTTCTAATGGGCTTGTCAAAATGGGATTAAATCCCCTGTGCAGGGCATTGAGTCTGCACAGGGATTATGCAGGTTTGGCAAGGTTTGCATTAGGCTCATTTGAGCTTATCTAGGTCTCAGCTTAGGCTTATAGATAGCCACCCAGGTCTAGTACAGGGTCCCACTTCCATTTTGTTGTTTCAGCTTATTGTATGTCTTGTGCTTAAGCTTAAAGTAGCCACCTAAAACTGTTTTGGCTTATAATCTCATATAAGTCAAATCTGTACAACTTGCAATCCAGAGGTTATAGCTTGTTGATTCTAGTTCCATTTTGGTTCTTTTAGCTTATTTAAGCTTCTGTGATCAGTGGATGGTCTTAGGTTTTCATTTGGCTTATTTAAGTGCTTATTTATAAGCATTTTGCACATCGCTTTCTATTTCCTCCACATAAGCACTTGTTTTTCTATTTTATTAGATTCTAAATATTATTTTAAGCTTATCTTGAATTTTTCAGATTTTTCTAAGTTGGTTTGCTATTTTTCTTAATTTAAATTAGTTTTTAAGCATTTTTAATTAGTTTTAAATACAAATAATTCAGAAAAGTTTCAAACAAATAATTTTTCAATTTTCTTAAGTTAAGATAAATATAAAAAGACAAAAAAATATTTTTCCATATTTTTCTTAGTTAAATTTGTATTTTAAGTAATTTAATTAGTTTTAATAGTTTTAATTCCTAGAAAATAGAAAAATAATCTAAAAATACAAAAATAGTTTTGAAAATTCTATTTTGTTATTTTAGATTTTTCTAAGTCAAAATTTTATTTTTCTAGCTTTATTTCCTAATTTCTTGTATTTTAGGCTATTATTAAATAGTTAAAACTAGTTTTTAATTAATAATAATTAGATAATTAGTTATAAAAATAATTTTCTTTTTCTATAAATTTTCTTTTATCATTAGGTTTGTAAAAATATCATTTTCATATTTTTAGGGTTAATATTGTGTAAGTTTCATTTTTTCTATTGTACGCTACGTACTTTTTAATTCAAGTTTTATAAAACATAAAAACAAAATCATCATTTTGCAAATAGTGATAGCGTTTATTTAATAGTTTTTATCTTTTTAATTTCCTTTAATTTGCATTTAAGCCGTTGTAATTTGTTGGCTTTTCCTGTAGTTATAATATCATTCAACCCTTTTCGCGGCAAATCTCTCGATCACTATACGTTGGGTGATCCATTGCATAGCTCACTGGGACATAACGACCGGGAAGCCCTATACTCCTCGATCTTCATTGAGTTTGCTCTGAGCCGCTTTTAAGTTTGTTACGGTCGGCCATTCACAAGTGGCCATTATGTGATAAAACTTGACCGTTTGGGAGCGAATCAAATTTTTGGCGCCACGCCGGGAGTCAGGCCGATTATCTTCCGCTCAGCGATTAGTGATTTGAATATTCACTCCTTGTTTATACCATCCGTATGTATTTATATTTTCTTTTAAAATTAAAACCCAAAAGATTTTCATTCTTTGTTTTACAAAATGTTTATCCAAAATCCAAAAATATCCATCTTTACCCTCTCACATCTTTGATTCTTCATCCCTACCCTCCGAAAACCTTTGATTCTTTCTATGTCTTATCCTCACCCTCTTGGTTGTCAATGGTGTGGTGGTCCTTATAATGGTGGAATTGCCCCGGTTGTGGCATGGTGGAATCGTGAAACGGTCCGTCTATAACCAAGATCCCTATTCTTACCATAACACAACCGATTTATTCCATCACCACTACACCGAGAGACTCAGCTGCTTTATGTTGTGAGTACTGTGGTGGTTCACACTCGATTCTAATTGTCAATCGGAAACACGCTTGTCTATGAGCGTGTTCCCGATAACAATTATGACTACAACATATGACTCACGGCCACATCGCTTTTATCATTGTAGTATTGTGGAGGTCCTCACTTTAGCTCGATTGTCAAACAAGGAATCCATTTCCTTGTAACAATTACGACTCTTCGTATCATGACCAACCTCTCAAGACCAAGTGAATCATGCACCACCTCACCGATCCACTTCCTCAAAATCTTCTCCTTGATCTTTTGGATTTAGTGAAAGATTTGAAGGAATGTAAACATTCCCAAGATAATCCAAAATCCATGGAAGAATTGTTATCAAGAGCAGTCTAAATTAAATTCCAAAATTGCGCTTTGAAAAATCTATTAGGAATCAATTGCAAAAGAAAAAGCAAATGATCTAGCTCTTAGTTTCTTTTATTCCCGATGACAAGGATGATGAGGATACACTTGATATCCTTCAATTCTATAAAAATTCATCAAGTTCATCAAATGATATCCCCAGCTGAGATTCACCTCAAACAACTGCTATCACACCCAAAGCTCCCACTCACTCTCTCGAACACGGGGACGAGCATCTTGACACTGCTCTCGAAAAGGAATCGACGAATTCATAAAGTCTAGTGTCGAGAACCTTGTCCCAATCCCGAGAGAGTCACAGGAACTTCGACCATATGTGTGATATCCTTTCCTCTCGAGTGTTCAAATGATCATTTTGAAACTTTCTCCGATTTTAGCGACGATTGTGCTTTTATGGAAACATCGAGTATGTTGAGACATCACTTCCACAACTGATGTCGATCCCTTCTTGAGGAGTTCTCCGTGAACTCACTCACATCAATCCACTCTTTGATTTCAAGCCGATCCGGGAGAGACCGAAAATCTCACCGATAATGATCGCTCACTCACTTCTTACCCTAACAATTCAATAGAGAATGTTGATCACTTTGTTCCTAAACATTCAAAGCTACTTTCACTAATCCTCTATTTGAATTCGACTGAATTCACTCTAATTTCTCGAGAATCCACTCTTTGACACTCGGATTGAGGATAGTGATGAGCCCACAATGGAACAAGAGTTCACAATTTCACTTCATGTGAATGATTCTCTTCATGAAGAGTTCTCCGGTGAACTCTCTCATGACATATCTCCTCCGAACATGATCATTTCTATTTTGATCTTGAGGATGATATTAGCTCGGAGGAAGGTGTACTCTATCATATGAGTATGCTTATTAATGATACTACCCTCACCCTTCCCCCCCGATATGTTTACATTTGAGGATGAAGAATGGATCCTGATTGTTATAAAAATCTTTCTTCCTTTCCTCAAATATCTTGTGATTTCTCTTCATCTTCACTCCTTCGGGAATGAAGACACTATCTTTGACCCCGGCATTTTCATTTATCATCTGTGAGCCGGGTCTTTCTATGTATATCTCGTCGGTGTGGAACTTTCACGTGCTTCAAATGTTTGTCCAAACATCTTGAATGAAAGTCCGATGGAGATTGTCTTTTCCACTTACTTCCCATGAACAAATGAATGCGGGATCGAGTCAAGCTAGCGACTGGTAATCAAAAACAAGAGCATGCCATATGGGTTTTCACCCATATTTCGACTTCTTCTATCTTTCTACCACCCTAGTGTGGGGGGTTGCCCACATGTTGTGTATATATAAGTGTTTCCAAAAAAAAAAAATAAATAAAAAAAAAAAAATCTTGCTAAATAATGGCCGTAGTATTTCCCTTTACGCTCTCGCCTCGCATAATAATGATTGGTACTTTGAATATTGAGGGCAATATTCATTTCTAAGTGGGGGGGAATTTCACGAATTTTATCATGTATTATCCGCCTAATTCCCCGCTTTTGGCCAATTTTTTTTTTTTTTTTGGAGTATGTTAAATCCAAGATCCGGACTCAACTAGAGTGTATGATAACAATGATTGAACGTGCACAGCGGAATAATAATAACACAATCAAAGTTACCAACAAGGTTTTTCTATTAAAACTAATGATCCTCTATGGATCTTTACACCCTCTCTATAGAGGTTTTTCTTGAATGTTTTTCTTTTTAAAAGCTTATCCAATACAATAGACCTAAGTTCCTTTTATAGACAAGGAACACTATTCCCTTTATTGGGAAAAGAACAAGCATGAAAATAAATAAATGCAAACACATATAGACTACTCATGCACCTAGACAAGCATGCAACTAGGCATTTGATTTGTCCCATACACATGCCCATGCTACCTTGGGCACTACAATAATAAAGATGGGCTAATATATAAATAATATAGCGCCGCCTTTCTTACGTGGATTCACACTATCAAGATAATCACTATGTCTCGCTATACCACTTCAATGATCTATCACTCAAATAGAATCCACTACGCTCAAGTAAACACTTCTAGAGAAACTTCAAGAGTTTAGTATCTTCACTACTTCAAAGATAATTCATGGCTTCAAGATTTCAAGAGACCTATATCTCCACTACTTCAAGAGAATAACTTCAAGATAGTTCCCATCATGTATGTTTATAGTACTTCAGAAACTCTTCTTCGCCAGAATCCATTGTTTCTCGATCGCCAGAATCACTGCTTCACGTAATTCCAACAATCCTCCCCTAAACCGAATTTAAATGAGACTTATTGTAGAATCCAAGAGGATTGTATCATTTAAGTTCCAGTTTCCAGATCTTTAAAAAGTTCAGAACTAGAGGATTGTACCAACAAATGACAAAAATTTCCCAACAATCCTTCCCAACAATCTTTAACACTTCAGAACTAGAGGATTGTACTTGAACATCAGTAGCAGAGACCCCAAGACAATTTCATCTCGATGATGACCAAACTTTGAAACGCCAGGTCTTTGCAGCAACAAATGACATAATGTACATCAATACATATCGCTTCAAACTATTCTCATCACATCCGTGTGTGTTAACTCCTGTGAGGTGAATCATCGAAAATAATGGATTTGATATCTCTTTACCAATAGCCATCACTACCGAGTAGCCAAATGTTTAAGTTCGAAACCATGGTACACCGATAACCATCCGATTTATTCGCAAACCAAGAACCATATAAACGGATTTGTCTTGTCTTTACCGTAGCCGCTTGCTCGTGACTAGCCAACTCTTTGATAGAATGCCGTCATCATCATGGTGAGTTGATTACCATTTATGGATTTCATGACCTTTACCACAAGCCATAATCTTGTGGGCTAGCCAACTCTTGTGTCGAAAGACATGGTGAGATGAAACCATTAGGTGTGGTAATTAACCAACACCAAAACCGCAATCAAGAAAAGAAACCGAATACGCATGTGTTAGAGTTTTTTTTTTTTTTTTTTTTTTTTTTTTTTTAATCACTAAACACAAGAAATAACACGTTTTTTTTTTTTTTTTTTAACTAAGATTAAGAAAGAAAAAATAACCAAAACAAGTAAAAGATACCATCAAGCAGCAGAAACCAAAGACAGTTGTAGTGTCAACAGAAACACTAAGCCTCCCTTAGGCGATGAGGATCCAACAATTGCAAAATGGTTATAATACAACAAAAAAACAACAATAAGCCTCCCTTAGGCTTATCCTCCCTCAATCAATGCACCGACAAAGACTATTTTTCTTGGGTACCCATAATGAATCTTTCCTTTGAGTTTTCCAAGAATAACATGTTGAGGGCTTAACAACATTGCCACACTAACTCCACCATGTGCCTTATTCATATGAGATACATAAGGTGTATATGATCGAAAATAAGAACTTTTAGGTCTATAGGCATAAGCCTAGCATTATCGTTCCCACCCAAAGAGTAATCGGTGAAGAATATCCTCCACCGTAGGAACTGGAAAAGGCATATTAAGCCCTGCCGCTAGAAAACAGATGCATACACCTTTGGTTTACCAAAAGAAACTGGTTTACCTGCTTTCACATGAGCAACTTTGGGAACAAATGGAGGAATGCTAGCAACATTGGTCCATGTGGGTATAGAAGTCTTATGGCCAGAGGAAACACCCATCTTTTTCTCATGATAATCACAATCTATAATAAGATGGAGTTTACTACCACACACAAAGCAAGATTTCTTCTTAAAAGGCTTATTCTTAACACAACTTTGTTTATTGCATTTAAACTTATCGTAAATGTAAGTAGAAGCAAAATTGTGTTTAATAGAATGTAGTAATGTGCTTTGGTTTGGGCTCATCAAGAACTTTGGACTTGGGTGTGGTCTTGGGTGTGTGCCTCGTGAGTCGACTTTTCACTTGAATCACATGAGGTATAGTCATGGACTTTAAATATGACGACTTGTCACTTTCGTAACAAGAGACGAGTCATTAGGTTTGCTATTAAGGTCTAGCAAGTCACTTGATTTTTGCCATATAAATGGTGTGATCCATCACACCAACATGAATTGACAGTCAATGGGCATGAATTCACCTCTAATAGGTCCACGACAAAGATGTAAATCACCTTCTTTCACAAAATTTGCTAAACCCGCCGGTGTAGATTTACGAGTATCATTCCTAGCTTCTAAGCCAACATACTTCTTAAAACCTAAAGCTACAGAGAGTTAGGAGATTGATCGCTATAGATGAAGTCAAAATTATCACCCGACATTAACCATTCTTTATGTCTAGCTACTTCCTCATCTAGTTTCACTTTTAGCACATGGTTTTCTAAACTACATCGCCTTTTTCTTTCTCAAGACGTTTTAAATCTATTTTAGCAAATTCTAGATCACTTTCTAGCACCCTAATCTTTTCCTCATAAGCCACTTGATTCTCTTGAAACCATACCTTTTGTCTTTCTAGAGTTTTTAATGCTAGTTTATGAGCTTCATTATCAACATAGCATTCATTGTATTTTGGTTTCATAGTATCATAGGCTTCCTTAAGTTCATTATATCTCTTTACAACTATAATCACAAGTATGTACCGAGAGATGCCCATGAAAGCAATTGAAGACCGGATATCCTTCAGCAAAACCTTTATAATAATCTTCTTTGTTCATCATCTTGAAATCTGCCTTAAAAACAACTACCAATTGCACATGCAAATATTCCCACGTGATCACACAGTTCTAATGACCAATCACAAGTGATAGAATCCCACGTTAACCAATGTGTGATACGATCAAATGCAACAATTTGATGCAATAGTCAAGCACAACTATATAATCCTATCATTATCAAGATCTGCCATTCTCACGTAAACCTTCAGCAGAATCAATATGTGCTTCAAAGAAGAATACACAATGCGAATGCGTAAACAAACTCGGATCATGCCCGAGCCCCACAAAAATTATATTCACCAATCAACCAAGATACGCACCGATCAACTGTAGGAACTCCAAAACAACTAGTAGAAAATGTTTCTTCTTTTTTTTTTTTTTTTTTTTTTTTTTTTTTTTTTTGTCTTCTTAGAAGTTTTATTCAAAAGGGAGATGTTGGATTACATGCGAAGTACTTAAACAGATACATTTAAGGAATTTATTTTAATGATCGATTATTCAAACATTTAAAGATAAGTCTTCGTGAGAAACTGCTCTTGAAGTTGATTCTCGCAGCCTCCCTAGAGGGCTCACATGTAGACCTGGGTGCGAGCTGGGTGTTGGCTCAGCTTGGGAAGGTCGACTTTTCATTTGAATCATAGCTTTCATAGGAAGTAGACCCTTGATCCGATGAATTGTCACCGAGATAGTCCCATCAAGGCAAACCGATCATGCCTTTCATCCGAAGTACACCTTGCAAGCAGCCCAAGATTGTCGATTCATGAGCTTCCTCATTAACAAGTTCATGTGCGATCCAGCTTGACCTGCTCATCCATGGTGAGAAGAGTCAAGCTCCACTTCCTCATTGCTTTCGCCGATAGGAAAGATACTTGGCTCTATCTCCATCCTTTCGTCCCTTGCATTCTCTTGAAATGCCCCATCCGATGACAAGTGTAGCACTTGACTTTTCTCCTATCAAAGCGAGCCGGTTCCTTTCCCTTGAAAACAAACTTCCTTCCAAATTCTCTTCAAACCTTTGATGTTCATCGACAAGAATGCCACCGCATCTTCGCTTCATTTCCTCCATTTCAATTGGGTCCATTGATCAAAGTCTTCATATGCCGACATCACGAGTATCATAATCAAGAACAAAGGAATGAAGAACATCCTCCATCACACTACTAGACCGGCTTGAGAATTTGGTGGAGTGGGACGAGGTTATGTGGTGGAGTGGGAGAAGAAGATGATGGAAAGTAGTTGAGCTCTGCGATGATGGGAAATAGTTGAGCTAGAGCTTGTACCATCATGTTGGAATGAGATGTCCCAACAAAAGTCGCATGGTTAAGAAGATGTACGGTAAGGAGTTCGACATCGTGTTCAAGGGTTCGAAGTCATATACACCTCATCAAAGGTGAGCATATCCAACCCTCCTTAGCCTCGAAAGTGCTATACTAACATGCAACCATGATGGCGGCAAGGACCGCAAGAACTTTGAGTTGCAATCTTCATTATCCGGTTTAGCATTCACCGATTCACCGACTCAAGATCCTATGGAACCCGTCAGATCCCTTATGGATACCTTCTTCTTCTAATATATTGAAGTCCCGAAACTGTTGTCTTAGCATGGACTTCCTCATTCTCTTTGATTCTTCATTTCCACCGAACCTTGCTTTGAGAGCCATCCATATGTCTTTAGCATCATCCATATGGTGAAAATCACATAGATGATCTTCGTGTATGGCTTGAAGCGTAATAGTTTTCACTTTATGCTCTCTTTGCATGGCCAAGACTTCTTCAAGAAGCAGGGTGGAGCCATGATAAACTTCCCATCCCCGTCAGAATCATTTTCTTTAGGCTATTTCTTTCTTTACTACCTCCCACGATTCCAATCAATATTGGAAATCCAGCTTTCCATCTTCATAGTCCAAAGTTCATATTCTTCCTCTTTAAATAAGGAAATTTACCATTGTTTGTTTGTGACCGAGTGTTGCATGGAAGTGGTGTTGGTGTTGTTTGTGTTGGTGTTTTCGCTTCATTATCGGATCCAGTCATGGTGAATGAATGTTTGATTGTGTGGGGGTGAGAATGGTTCTTAGTATCGTAGAGACTTTCCCGAGGCTCTGATACCACTTGTTAAATCCAAGATCCGGACTCAACTAGAGTGTATGATAACAATGATTGAACGTGCACAGCGAAATAATAATAACACAATCAAAGTTACCAACAAGGTTTTTCTATTAAAACTAATGATCCTCTATGGATCTTTACACCCTCTCTATAGAGGTTTTCTTGAATGTTTTTCTTTTTAAAAGCTTATCCAATACAATAGACCTAAGTTCCTTTTATAGACAAGGAACACTATTCCCTTTATCGGGAAAAGAACAAGCATGAAAATAAATAAATGCAAACACATATAGACTACTCATGCACCTAGACAAGCATGCAACTAGGCATTTGATTTGTCCCATACACATGCCCATGCTACCTTGGGCACTACAATAATAAAGATGGGCTAATATATAAATAATATAGCGCCTGCCTTTCTTACGTGGATTCACACTATCAGCAGAATCACTATGTCTGCTATACCACTTCAGCTGATCTATCACTTCAGCAGAATCCACTTCTGCTTCAGCAGAAACACTTCGGTAGAAACTTCAGCAGGTTTAGTATCTTCACTACTTCAGCATAATTCATGGCTTCAGTACTTCAGTAGACCTATATCTCCACTACTTCAGTAGAATAACTTCAGCATAGTTCCTACTGTATGTTTATAGTACTTCAGCAGAAACTCTTCTTCAAAGAATCCATTGTTTCTCGATCGCAGAATCATCGCTTCGCGTATTCCCAACAGAGTAAGTGTTTTGCACTTACTCAATTGGTATCATCCGCCTTGTCTAATAAACAAAATGATTGGCTAATCCAGAGCAAACGGCTCTTGGTAAAGATATCTCAAACCGCTGACTGCTTGCAATTTGCCCAAATTGTATGGTATTCACTCACCATATCCTAAAAAGTGAAGAGTTGGCTAGCCCGCAAGTTTATGGCTTGTGGTAAAGGCAATGGAAAAACCATAATTGGTAATCACCACCAAAGATAATATTGATAATTTATCTAAGAGTTGGCTAGTCCGTAAGCAAACGCTTCCGTAAAGACAAATCAAATCCGTTGAAAGTCGGTGGTTTGCTCAAAATCACATGGTTATCGGTGTACCATGGTTCTTACTTGAACTAAAACATTTGGCTACTCCGTAAGTAATGGCTTTTGGTAAAGAGATTCAAATCCATTAAGTTTTTTCAAAAGATTGCTAGGACTAGCAATAGTTTAGTGCGGGGATCATGAGTGTGTAAATACTTATCATTTTAGTCAACCGAATCGCAAAACGCTTAAAATGCTCGAATGCATCAAAATATCGAAAATATCTCAAAATTGCATTTTATATGTTTCGGATGCAAAATGTTTAAAATCGATGAAAATGAGCAAAGTTTGCATAATTGGCGCCCAGTCCCCAAGTTTCTAAAAGTTGTCGAAATATCCCGAAAGCACATAATTTCAAAAGTAAAATCACCAAAGGTCCTTTTAAATCATAACTTGTCAAAATCAGTCCTTTGGTGAAAAATGTCAAAAGTTTGAGAAAATTACAAATTGGTCCTTCAAGTTTGAAAATTGGCAAAATGGCCCTGAAATTTGAAAATGACAAGTTTGGTCCTTGTACTTTTGAGATTGTCACTTTTAGTCCTTGGAGCAACTTTTCGTAATTGCGAGAATGGTCCTTGAATTTTCGTAAATGGCAAAAGAAGTCCTTGTGTAATTAAGACCCTTTACACCCAAATGACCCCTGCCATCCCATTTTGACCCCTGTCCTTTACCATTTTTGACCCCCCTTCTATTATTATTACCCCGTTCAATCCCTTTGGTCAAACAAACAAAAAACGCGCCAAACCTCTCCTTCCCCACTTGCTCTCTGCAAACCCAGTAACACCATTCCCCCAGCTCACACCTTTTCCACCTTATCACTCCACCCTCAACTACATCCAAGATACATTAATTACATCCCCTCTCCTAACACTCAATCTCAACCCACTGTCAAATACACATTTCCCGCCAAAATCCAATGAATGGCCATGATCACCTTAAGTCATCCAATGCACCAAAAAGGAAGGGGGATTCACTTAGAGAGAGGAGAGAAGCTGTATTGGGGTATAAAAAGGAAGAAAGAAGCAGTGGAAGAGGAGTAGCTAGTTTTTATAATTTTCTTTAATGTCGTTTTTTTTATAAATGTATTAATTTAAATCAAATGTTGTAGTTTCAAAGGTATTTGTATCTCATTTAAGTTAAAAACATCATTGTATTGTACTTTTGAGCATCAATTCAAGTTTTCATATAAGTTCCAAGTTTATGGTTTCCTCGTTGAAAATTTCAGTTTCATTCTCTTATTTACAAGCTTCTATTAGATTCTTTTTAAGTTTAAACAAGTTTTATCAAGCTTATTTTAGCTTTTGACAAAGCTTTGGAAACAGTTTAAAGCTTTTTCATTCATGGTCAACAAAAGTCAAACTGGGTCAAAGTGGTGAAGAAATTGGTTATGGGTGATGCAGAGGTTGACTTGGGGTGGATTAGACTAGGTTGAGTAGATTTGATTTGGTTTCAACCTCGCAACTAGTTGGATGATGTGAGTAAGAAATCTCATTTTATTTCAAGTCAATTTGCATTTTTGTTTGTACTTATATCTGTGGTCATAAATTGCTCAAATATGTTTATCCAGTTGTATTTAGGTCATTCATACTCAGTTTAATCATTAACATTAGCTGAATCAGTGGTTTGCCTCATTAAACTTTCATATCAGTGTTTATAGGTGTGTTTGGATTTGCTCTTTAATCTGTCTTTAAGGTTTGTGCAGTGGTAGACTCCTGTTGGTTTAGTTTTGTTTAGCTCTATTGAACTTATCTCAGTCACTATATGAGCCTGCATTAGCTCATAAGTCAAATGTATCTTAAATCTATCTTAGTGTTTATCTGTTGAGATTTGGCAAGATCAAAAGCTTATTTTGTGTTCATATTTCATAAATACAACTTGTCAGAATCTCATTTAACCTTATTACTTCTATATCGGTCCTTAAATTGAGATCAAAGTTCAAGTTAGTCAATTTTTAGTTTTGTCAAAAGTCAAAATCATCAAAAACCTGCTTGGGCTCAACTAGGAAGAATTTTCATGGATTCATTTCTAGGCCAATCTTAGTGAAACTTATGGTTTTAAAATCTTCAAGAGGTCTATTTTCTTATCCTCATTTTTGTCAAATTTTGTGAATTTTCTTAAGCTTCTAATGGGCTTGTCAAATGGGATTAAATCTCTCATGCAGGGCATCGAGTCCGCAGGATTATGCGTGTTTGGCAAGGTTTGCATTAGGCTCATTTGAGCTTATCTAGGTCTCGACTTAGGCTTATAGATAGCCACCCGTGTCTAGTACTGGTCCCACTTCCATTTTGTTGTTTCAAATTATTGTATGTCTTGTGCTTAAGCTTAAAGTAGCCACTTAAAACTGCTTTGCTTATAATCTCATATAAGTCAAATCTGTACAACTTGCAATCCAGAGGTTATAGCTTGTTGATTATAGTTCCATTTTGGTTCTTTTAGCTTATTTAAGCTTCTGTGATCAGTGGATGGTCTTAGGTTTTCATTTGGCTTATTTAAGTGCTTATTTATAAGCATTTTGCACATCAGTTTCTATTTCCTCCACATAAGCACTTGTTTTTCTATTTTTCTTAGATTCTAAATATTATTTTAAGCTTATCTTGAATTTTTCAGATTTTTCTAAGTTGGTTTGCTATTTTTCTTAATTTAAATTAGTTTTTAAGCATTTTTAATTAGTTTTAAATACAAATAATTCATAAAAGTTTCAAACAAATAATTTTCAATTTTCTTAAGTTAAGATAAATATAAAAGACAAAAAATATTTTTCCATATTTTTCTTAGTTAAATTTGTATTTTTAAGTAATTTAATTAGTTTTTAATAGTTTTAATTCCTAGAAAATAGAAAATAATCGAAAAAATACAAAAAAGCTTTTAAAAATTCTATTTTGTTATTTTAGATTTTCTAAGTCAAAATTTTATTTTTCTAGCTTTATTTCCTAATTTCTTGTATTTTAGGCTATTATTAAATAGTTAAAACTAGTTTTAATTAATAATAATTAGATAATTAGTTATAAAAATAATTTTCTTTTTCTATAAATTTTCTTTATCATTAGGTTTGTAAAATATCATTTTCATATTTTTAGGGTTAATATTGTGTAAGTTTCATTTTTCTATCAGACGCTACGTACTTTTTAATTCAAGTTTTATAAAACATAAAAACAAAATCATCATTTTGCAAATAGTGATAGCGCTTATTTAATAGTTTTTATCTTTTTAATTTCCTTTAATTTGCATTTAAGCCGTTGTAATTTGTTGGCTTTTCCCGTAGTTATAATATCATTCAAACCTTTTTCAGCAAATCTCTCGATCACTATATCGTTGGGTGATCCATTGCATAGCTCACCGGGACATAACGACCGGGAAGCCCTATACCCTCGGATCTTCATCGAGTTTGCTCCCGAGCCGCTTTAAGTTTGTTACGGTCGGCCATTCACAAGTGGCCAACTTGCATGTGATAAAACTTGACCGTTTGGGAGCTTAATCAGTCTCATCACAAATACCTTTGTTCATAGACAAGACATCGCCCACGTAAGAGAACAAAGTTAGCTTATAAACTAATTATAAGATCTTGAAAACAAAATCTCGTGAAGGAGCTTCATTGAGAAAATTGAAGTTAACCGAACCAATTCGTAAGCGTTAAAGTAGATTTAAATCAATTAGAAAACGCAAGGAGAGTAACGCCAAATCAATCATTTAAAATATTTTCCATTAACAATACCTCATTGTTGTATATTCCATTGTAGCCCCGAACGCAAAACAAAACCGCTCATTATTTACTAGTGCCGATGATACAGAGCCCCTAAAAGGATGAAACTAAGTGGGATAAAAATAACTAGTTACTCATGTGAATTTATACTTTAGAAATGAATGTCAGAATAACAAAAGAAGCATTTAAATACAACAAGATTGCAGATTCAAACTTCTAATAGTAGCTCGGTATTTTGAAAGAAACAAAAGGATCACGTCGTGAAGGGATTAGAAGACCTTTAGCAAGTAAATAGAGCAACCACAACGCTGGTATAGTTATGTAGAAAACATGATAAGTTGGAACAACAACTTTTATATAATCGAAACAATACAAAGTTCAAAGAATGAATAACAACAAACACAAATGATCACCACAGCTATACTGGGGTGATCCTATTATCTACATTGATAATAGTCTTACAATATAAAAGAGAAATAAAGATGAAAATGAAAATGATCTTGAGATGAAAGCTAGTGTTAATACAAACAAGCCGTAAAAACGTTTATTTATATTTTACGATCTTCTAATGTTTTGTCGATAACAAAAGTAAAATCATATTAACGAAACAAATAAAATACGTAAATGGTTTGAACTAATAGTTTTATAACACACTTACGTGTTCACATAAAACACTATAACAAGATTAAGTGATTTTATATTTTAGATACACATGTACAACAACTAGTGTTTACATATTGGCCTAACAAGTTTAAGTAACTCTATGAGTTAGATACATATGTACAACAACTAGTGTTTACATATTGGGTTAATACATACTTATATTAAGTACACTAAAATGGGTAAAAAACAAGTATATACTAAAATGGGTAAAAGTAAGTATATACTAAAAAGATAAAAACTAGCAAATGGTTTTTGACCCATAACCCATGGTTTTATATATACCACTTACACAAGTTCAATGTATCCTTAAGGTACATTGTATCTAGATTGAAAACCATGGATCAACTCATAACCCATGACCCATGACCCATAACCCAAAATACCCATGGGCAAAGAGGAGCGGACCACGGATCCCTAGCTTTAGTGCTAGCCGGATCCCAGTGGAAGGGATCCGTGGAATCTGGGAAATGAGGTTTTTCCTCTATAAATAGTGAGCCATTTCTTCATTAGATCTCACCCTTCCCAACATACTTTCTCCCCGAGTTAATTCACTAACCATAGATCCAAGAGATCTATGTTTGTAGTTTTGTTTTGTGTGATCTTGTAGGTTCCTCTTAAAGGGAAGATCACCACCTTTGAAGTCGAGCAAGCTCAAGTCCATGAGTTGCCAAGCTTCCTCATCATCAAGGCTATTGAAGTCCTCTTGTTGATGATCCCTTTCTTTCTTCAAAGAAGCGTAGTGTTAAAGACATTAGTGAAAGATGTCTCAAGTGTCAAGACGAAGATATTAGTGAAGGGTATCTATCGCTCATAAGATAAGCACTTGTGGTAGGTGCTAGAAGTCAAGACAAGAAGCATTAGTGAAAGGTGCTTAGAAGTGAAGACACAAGACATTAGTGAAAGGTGTCTTGTAGATCTAATCAAAGACATTAGTGAAAGGTGTCTTATAGATCTAATCAAAGGCATTAGTGAAAGGTGCCTTAGATGTACATTCGATATGGTGTGTTTCATGTACTAGATAGACTAGCATTAGATCTAAGGATATTGATGTCCTTGATGATGTTGTAAAGGAGTAGATCTCCTTCGGGATTAGTCGTTGGTGTAGTGTGGTAGTAGTTCCTCCATTGCAATGGAACTAGGTGCTTAGCCTAGTACCCAATAAAGGGTAGGCGACGTTGTGAAGGTGTAGTTCACCTAAGGTGTGAAAGAACCCGGTGGTTAGCCTAGCACCGTATAAGGGTAGGCGACGTTGTGTTAGGTGTGGTTCGCCTTGGTGTGAAAGAACTCGGATTTAGCTTTGTACCGAAAAAGGTTAAGCGACGTTGTGAAGGCTTCTCCGCCATAAGGAGATTGGTGTAGTGATTACAAACTCTCGAGTAGGTGACTCGGGAGTGGAGTAGGGCAAGGAAGGTGTCCTTGTAGCCGAACCACTATAAATACTGCTGTGGTTTTGTGCTTCTTACTCTTATCTTTTCATTACATATCTTTATATGCTTGTTTATCAACATCCAACACACACAACCAAATAGATTGACATAAGTCGATCTAAATAGTTTAAAAGGAGTTTTAATTGGTAAAACTATTCAACCCTCCCCTCTAGTTTTCCACAATTGGTATCGAGCTTCGTTACCAAGTTTCTTGAAGTATATTGTACTTTAAAAACTTGATACGATCCATAGTTAATTGAAAACTACAAAGAAGGTTTTCATAAAACAAACACCATGTTTTTCAAAACTATATGTTTGGATGTTGAGTTGATAACAACATTTTTTATATATATTTTTTTGCACTAATCTTCCTTGTGATATTGATTAGTCAAAGCTCATACTCACCGTGCTTTAGGAGTTGCTTGGTAACAAGAATACCTTCCTTAAGAAGGTATCTTAGACGCAAAAGAGCAGTGAATTGTCTAAGTGACTTTTGTCATTT
Organism: Chrysanthemum lavandulifolium; assembly: GCA_022545495.1. Taxonomy (NCBI): domain Eukaryota; kingdom Viridiplantae; phylum Streptophyta; class Magnoliopsida; order Asterales; family Asteraceae; genus Chrysanthemum; species Chrysanthemum lavandulifolium. The sequence goes on along the minus strand of CM040238.1, from coordinate 239,221,187 downwards.
GTAAAGACATTCCTAAGTGCATTCGAGGTATGACTTTCTACTTATATCTAAATGATACTTGTTTAGCATATAAGTGTTATTTGCTAGGCTTTTATTTGAGTAGATTTTTGTGTTTACACATGTTTTACATGTAGCATCGTTAGAAGCTTGTTTTCACATACGTGTTATTTTTCCGCCTATAGTCATAGTATGTAGAGCTTATGCTTTATTTCTTCTAATAAAACAAAAACACGAATTTCAAAAATTCCTCCTTCCCTATTAATAAACCCACTGACGCACACTTTTTCAACCTCAACTTTTCAAATTTTCCAATTTCAAAAATTTCCTCTCATTCAAAAAAACTTCATCTTCTTCTTCATTCCATCTCTTCCTAAACCAAGAAGATCCGTCATCAACATGGTTTACATCGCACTCGTGCTCATCACCCTAACACTCATCGCACTTGTGTTCCCTATGATGAAGTTCACATACGGAGACATTTACTTTGTGTTGTTAATCTATATTGGGGTCATTTACCCAATCCTTTGTATCATCCTTAGCATTGAAATGCAATATTATTAACTATCTATTTTATCTAGGATGTTTGTGTTATTATGTGTGTTTTATTTCTTTTGATCTATATGTGTTATATTCTTTCGTGATACATTAGATGTCATGTATGCATGCTAAAAGAAAATATAGGATAAAACATACTATGGTACAATAACCGTAAAACCTATGTTTTTATTAAAACTGTTTCACATTACTGCATCCACGGATCCCTGAAGTTACACTAGCGGATCCCTTTTGAAAAGGAACCGTGGGATCCGTCCCACCGAAAACAAGCCATGCAAGATTAAAAATCACTATCTTCCAAAATAATAATCCACTAGAGCTTCAAAACCATGGATTAGCTAAATACTAATTGTTAATAGAATATCTAGTAAAACGTTAGATTATTATAGGTTGACCCTAAACGCCTTCCCTTATTAACCCATCACTTCTATAGGTTCAAACTATGACGCATGAATACGAGTTTGATTTTTCACCACTATCGCTCACACCCCGAACATTTCCTTGAGCCCAACACACCGCAATCATGTCCGGGGTTCAATAATCTCGAAACGCTACTTCCATAAAGGACGATTGTAGACACCTCTCTACAATTCAAGAAGGTATCAATACCTCCTTCCGAGCCATAGGACTAGAATGTCTTCTTGAAATTAACGAGAAGATATGTCCAAGGTTCATAATGGAATTCTTCCGTCAAGTGGAACTCGCTCGTAACGAGGATCGCTTTATCCCTTTGGTTTTATATCAAAACCAAAATTCACTTTAAGCCTTGGGCATTTTGCTCACATCCTCCGAATTCCAAACCATGGACAATGTGCCTTCACCAAGATTGGTCTCTTGACTCTCTTCAATTTTCGTGAAGAAAATAGCCCATATTGTTCACACATACCCTCCGGAAGAATTAACACGCATGATACGCAAACCTCGACCATATTACTCCAATCCAAACATTATCCATACACGGATATCCGAGAAGAGTATAAGCTCGCCGCTCTTATTCTACGTGAAAATGTTTGGAGTCTTATGGGAAATCGAGATATTCTTCCCGCTTGTTGTGCTCACATGTTGTAATCGTATGCTAACACAACAACCATACAATCTCGCCTACTTCTTCGCAAGGCGAATTGCAAATCTTCAAGGCTCCAAGAATAAACTCATTCCTTATGGAATGTTCTTGACACGCTCTATCACAATGTTATGCACTTCCATCCTCAATTTCAAAGTCCGCTTATGCGTGCTTGTGAACAAGATGATGGAACCGCTAAACATATCTCTCATGAAGACGTTCTTCATTCATGATTCCACCAATACCCATCAATCACATAATGATCCTCCTAGTGAAGACACTCAAGGAACCTAGAATAGTCAAATAGGATCTATTCTACTCTACCCCTTTGTTATCAATGTAATCCTATCTCTTTTATGAAATAAAACATCTTACATTTGATATCCTAGTTTTAGAACTCCTTTAAACAAAACTTGGAATATAATGCACTATCATGATCATTGCATACCTTTAGTAAAGGTTCTTTAGCGATAGACGGATCCTAAATGTTGTACTAAACGGATCCCACATCTAGGGAACCGTGGGATCCTAAGAAATGTAAAATGCAATTGCAAGCATTATATGTCAAACACATCACTTAGAACACCTCACACTAAGCTAAACATAGTGTCTTAAGATTGATCAAGACTTTATCAAGATAGATTGACCTTCCTACTCTTTCCAACTCACATAGATGACATTCTAAGGCTTTGTTAGATCTATCATTTCAAATCCATCACTCTTCCGCCTCAAAACTCACACTTCATTTTTACTTGATTCCTCACAACTAGTTTAGAAATCCTTTGATTATGACATTATTAATCAACCTCACCTCAAAATTGATCAAAGTTGATCAAATCCTAGTTTTCCCATCTCAAACCATTAGGATATTTTCCAAAACACAATCCTAAGACACAACCCGATCTCTAGGATCATTTAGTTTTATTCAACTTCAATTGACATCTTTAATGTCATCCTTGGCCATCCATTGGTATTTTTTAGTTCCAAATCCTTCCATAAATAACAATCATTAGCTACACCACTCATTGCCTTCAAACACTTAAGCACCCCTTCATTTAAAACACTTGGGAGAACCGAAACACTCAAGGTGATGTAGGTCTAGGATCTTAGAAACATCATTTCCACCCTTTCATAAATCAATAACGCCGGATCCCTAGAACTAGCCTAGACGGATCCCTCTCGAGAGGGAACCGTGGGATCCGGATGATGCCTATGACAAATCTTGGTAAAACAATCATTTCAACTCATCTTCCTAACTCAAACACTCCATCTCATCTTAAATGAGTTCCTAGAACAACACAACCTCTGTAGTTGACTCTTGTGCATGCTAATCATCACATTCCAATGAACCTTAGTGGCTTAAGGCTTAAATGCACTTTCCAAATCTCTTGGTTTATAAACCACCTTGTTAGGATCTCCATAGTCATCACTCACATCCTAACTTTCAGCCTTTGCAATCTCTTCAAATCATCTCATCATGAGAAAAACCCCAAGTAACAACCTATCCACCAAAGAACCACCCATCAAAAGGGCTCGTGTTGTACACGAAATCTCTTCAACCGAATCATCTCCGGTCAAACCAATCAAACCAACTCCTAGAAGGTTATTACCCACAAAATTACCTATGCCAAACACCACCATACCTCCTAGGCCAAACAATATCATCTCCACTAAACCATCTCCATTGGTTCCTAGAGCTATCTCTTTTACATCCCCACAAACATCACCTCACCTCTACAATTTAGAGGACTTACCACCTAGGCCGCCTCATCCGCTCGTCGACAACATTCTCCTCATTAGAGGAACAATGATTCAAAATCAAGGTGTTGAGTCAACACTTGCTCCGGCTTCCTTTTCGCTGCTTCCATCATATAATCCTATTTGGATTATAAGAAATCACCAAAGTCAACCACCCGACCTTATGGAAGTTGACACATCTTTACCACCATCATCATTTTTGATCGAACCATTCCTAAATTGACCTCCACCAATCCCTCCATCATTCGAGGCCCCTCAACCCACTTCAATTGATCCTTTGAATATAGCCACTTCATTTCATCCACCACCACTACCTAGCCATGACAAAGATTGCTATCATTGTCAACATGTTGAAAGTTTGATACATGAAGTACGAGAAGACCAACGTTTATGTTCTATCATCTCCTCGAACGTTTGACGAGATTAAACCTAAACATAACTTGAGCTAGAGGATTATAGTGGTGTCTAAGCTTCAAGCGTTAGTTGGTCTAAGAAATTCCTAGTTATGTATTGTCTATTTTCTTATTTTTGAGTCATGTATATCATAACTCTTGTTTTATTAAATGGAATTACATGCTACTTGTTATTTCGTTGAGCATATGATTACTTTGTACTCATATCTCATGTATGTGATAACATTACTTGTTATATCACCTTTGCGATTTTAGTCATCACCAGACGGATCCTCAAGATATTTAGACGGATCCCTACTAGAAGGGAACCGTGGGATCCGTGAAGTCGAATGTTTTTCTTTATCACATTTGCGTGAAATTGTGAAGTATACTTGCTTTCTAACCTTTGTTTTGTAGTATTTCAATTCACACATGAAGACCTTGACATCCTAAAGCTAGGGGGAGCTTTATGTCAAAGCAATACATTGCAAATTACTTGCAATACTAGATTTACTTTTCATAACTTCCCATTACAAAGTTGCAATATTCGAGGGGGAGCACGTTTTCGTCACTTAGACGAACCATTTGCAAACTTAATTGCAAACACTAGTAGCTTATTTTATATTATGTCCTTGACGCCCTTTTTTCAAAGGGATGGACTCGTCAAGGGGGAGTTAAGACGAGTACCAGTCCCGTCACTTGCTCTCATTACATCTTTTAAGATTTTTCTTATAAAATTGTGTTAGTTTCTTCAAACACTTTTGTTTCGACAAAAGGGGAGAAGAAAGTAAAACTACAAATTCAAACGTTATTTAATTTTAGCTTTTCCTTAAAATAATTTTATGTTTTGTCATCAACAAAAGGGAGATTGTTAATACAAATAAGTCAGTAAAACGCTTATTTATATTTTACGATCTTCTAATGTTTTGTCGATAACAAAAGTAAAATCATATTAACGAAACAAATAAAATACGAAATGGTTTGAACTAATAGTTTTATAACACACTTACGTTTTCACATAAAACACTATAACAAGATTAAGTGATTTTATATTTTAGATACACATGTACAACAACTAGTGTTTACATATTGGCCTAACAAGTTTAAGTAACTCTATGAGTTAGATACATATGTACAACAACTAGTGTTTACATATTGGGTTAATACATACTTATATTAAGTACACTAAAATAGGTAAAAAACAAGTATATACTAAAATGGGTAAAAGTAAGTATATACTAAAAAGATAAAAACTAGCAAATGGTTTTTGACCCATAACCCATGGTTTTATATATACCACTTACACAAGTTCAATGTATCCTTAAGGTACATTGTATCTAGATTGAAACCATGGATCAACTCATAACCCATGACCCATGACCCATAACCCAAAATACCCATGGGCAAAGAGGAGCGGACCACGGATCCCTAGCTTTGTGCTAGCCGGATCCCAAGTGGAAGGATCCGTGGAATCCGGGAAACATGAGGTTTTTCCTCTATAAATAGTGAGCCATTTCTTCATTAGATCTCACCCTTCCCAACATACTTTCTCCCGAGTTAAATTCACTCAACCATAGATCCAAGAGATCTATGTTTGTAGTTTTGTTTTGTGTGATCTTGTAGGTTCCTCTTAAAGGGAAGATCACCACCTTGAAGTCGAGCAAGCTCAAGTCCATGAGTTGCCAAGCTTCCTCATCATCAAGGCTATTGAAGTCCTCTTGTTGATGATCCCTTTCTTTCTTCAAAGAAGCGTAGTGTTAAAGACATTAGTGAAAGATGTCTCAAGTGTCAAGACGAAGATATTAGTGAAGGGTATCTATCGCCTATAAGATAAGCACTTGTGGTAGGTGCTTAGAAGTCAAGACAAGAAGCATTAGTGAAAGGTGCTTAGAAGTGAAGACACAAGACATTAGTGAAAGGTGTCTTGTAGATCTAATCAAAGACATTAGTGAAAGGTGTCTTATAGATCTAATCAAAGGCATTAGTGAAAGGTGCCTTAGATGTACATTCGATATGGTGTGTTTCGATGTACTAGATAGACTAGCATTAGATCTAAGGATATTGATGTCCTTGATGATGTTGTAAAGGAGTAGATCTCCTTTGGGATTAGTCGTTGGTGTAGTGTGGTAGTAGTTCCTCCATTGCAATGGAACTAGGTGCTTAGCCTAGTACCTAATAAAGGGTAGGCGACGTTGTGAAGGTGTAGTTCACCTAAGGTGTGAAAGAACTCGGTGGTTAGCCTAGCACCGTATAAGGGTAGGCGACGTTGTGTTAGGTGTGGTTCGCCTTGGTGTGAAAGAACCCGATTTAGCTTTGTACCGAAAAAGGTTGCGACGCCAGAAGGCTTCTCCGCCATAAGGAGATTGGTGTAGTGATTACAAACTCTCGAGTAGGTGACTCGGGGAGTGGAGTAGGCAAGGAAGGTGTCCTTGTAGCCGAACCACTATAAATACTCGCGTTGTGGTTTTGTGCTTCTTACTCTTATCTTTTCATTACATATCTTTATATGCTTGTTTATCAACATCCAACACACACAACCAAATAGATTGACATAAGTCGATCTAAATAGTTTAAAAGGGAGTTTTAATTGGTAAAACTATTCAACCCCCCCTTCTAGTTTTCCACATTTAGGATCTGTTACTTTGTGTAATCCATGATCCAGCCTCCAATCTTCTGTGAGAGCTTTTGATGAGAACAAAATCAGAGAGACATCTTGATAAGAGCTCAAGACATGAACCTGCTGCCCTGCTCTCGAAGAGAAGATATCAACCTTATATATTTGAGCCAAGAGCAGGGAATCATCTTATCATCATAACGGTCCTCAAAAGGAATGGAGAGAACAATAAAATATAAAGTATGAAGCCGACAGAGAAGACTTCAATCTCTCGTTTTCTAACTTCTCCCAAGAAGGAGAGATAGCAACCCTTTTATCTTTGAGGCATGAGCTGGAAAGTGGACTTATCATACAACACTCCTAGACAAGAATGGACATTAGAATAAATAAAGAAGTATGGGGAATATCTTGTCTTCTTGTCTCCCACGCCAAATAGAAGCTTAAACAAATAAGGAAGAATGAGGAGCATGACCAAACGACCCCTGCACAAAAGACATGTACAAAAAGAAACTAAAGGAAAAGGTTAGAGTTAGGAATATTGGATTAAATATTTTAACAAGTTATCTTAGCTAGGAGTAATAACAACTACACATTCCAAATAGAGGTTGATGTATAGTTATTTTCGGATTTGAGGTACACATTAGTTCAATTATATTAGTATCCCAAATTTATGATAAGCATCCATATTATGTGATACGCTGCAAAAGTACAGAATTCTTAAAACCTCGAATGAGATGTGACATCATATGAATTAACGACCTGATATCTTCTCAAAGATGACATGTACGGAACTTATTATACATTTAAAATGGTTTGAGAGGATACGAAACCAAAGAATGGAAATTCACCAAAGCATTATAGTTGTAAACAAATAAATTTGAAGGCGTGGAACGAAGACTTCGCTGGCGAGTGGGTCTCTTCTCTTTACGTTCGTCAAAATTGAAATAACAAGCTTCGGCATATCCATGACAAATGTCTCCAAGGCACATACAATGAAAAGTCATACCGAAGCTATATAAAGAAGTGAAAACATAACAACTCTTAACATATCATAATGAGCATACTTATTCTAGCTTTGGATCTATGATCTTTTCCAATTGACACTCGTACTATTTTTATTTTCGGCACCACCAACTATAAACCACTTTTCTGGCATGGGCCTGCCTTAGGAGACACCAAATCACCTTGATTCCTTTGTTGGGTTGGGACCATTCAAACTGCAATACAACAAACACATATTATCATTTAAAGCTAAGAGTTACATACTTATATTAGAAAGAAAGTGCAACATATATATTCATTTTAATATATGTCATTATATTGTGACCTTGTGAGGTAATGTGATAAAAAAAATGAAATTATAACTCACAAGCCTTCGAAAACTAGTTCTATTTCTTTAACCTGTTTTGCTTATATAAAGAGGAAGATATGCTATCCAATTCAAAATTAACTAAAATGTATATAGGTGCATACAATTACTAATGTCCAAGTTCCTTAGAAGGGATCTAATTACTTTTTATGAATATATTGGTCTGCAAATTAAGACGTTTGTTGCTTAGTGTTGGAGGTATGAGACTGCTCAACTACATTATGGTTCAACTACATAATCGGATTTCAGGGATGAAAAAGAACTTATGAGGTACTTTTCCTAAGAAGTGTTTTTCATGTGGATTAGTATATTGATAGAAGACAGATACATATGAAGTATGGTCAATTGATATCAAAGCTGGTGTTCTAAAGGAGTGTTTGGATATGGGTGGTAGTAATCTGGTTCCCACTGGTATGCATTCTGTTTTTGATGATACCTGCTTGCTATTTCAATCTCTAGTCTCATGTTGTGAGGATTTGCAATAAGGATTAGGGGGAGAATGGAAAGTCTTGGAAATGTAATCAATTACATTAGCATATTTAGTGGAGGAGAGGACTTGGCCATTCTAGATGATGCCCTTTCTGTTAAGCTTATAGGCCAAATTATGTGATGATGAAGTTGCACTTTTGGTTTTAGTTTGTTCAAAAGAAAGGGAAATGTAGTCTATTTTGGTGATGCCTTCACTTTTCTCTCGTTTGATGCTATTGAATATGAGGATGCAGGCTATTATACCTTAGCATTGAATGGCGGGCAATGGAAGGGAAATGTAGTCCGGTTTCTGGTGAAGGGTGACTTAGTTGTATACATTTTGAGGCTGTTGAACACAGTAGTTTCATAGATACTGAATAGTTGCTGTTTTGAAGTTGTATTTCCATTTTCTCAGTCATATTAGTAACTACGGAGTTGTCATAGTACTAGCTGAGCTGATGTATATATGTTGGTACATTAATCTATAGTTCCCTATTTTTAACAAGAATGAAATATATGAATATTTAGTTAAAACATACATGTGTGTAATACGTGGTTTGGTTCCGGTAACCGTCGATATTTAAAAATAAAACCGAAACCGAACTGTTATAAGGGGGTTTATTTGGTTTCGGGTTTTTTACGGATTCGGTTCAGCTATTGGTTTTTTGCAGTTTCAGATTAAACAGATCGGCCCGGATTGTCGGTTTTTTGGATTTATTAACACCCCTAGCGAGAAACAACAAGAACAAACGTTTATGTTGGCCCAGCCCAATATACGAGTAAGCAAAAATCTTGGCCCATTGTAAAAATTTAACTAAACTAAGCCGACAAAAACAATTATATATTCAAAACCGATGAGCTAAATTTACACATTGTATGTAGGGTTTATTGAGTCCCAAAAAAATTAATTACACTAGGGTTTTCATGGCAATGGTTACTGAAAGTTTATCGAGGATCTTAATTGTTATACCTAATGAAGTTTTGATGGAAATCTTACTTCGATTACCTTTACTTTCGCTTCAGCTTTTTAAATCCGTCTCCAAACACTGGCTATCTCTCATAACTTCTGAATATTTCATTCGCCGTCTTCGGAAGCCTAGAATCGATACTCCTTGCGGTTTATTTATCCGTAAACGTGATTCTGAATATTATGATTTTGTGTCGCTGGGTCCCAAAGTTACTTCATTCCCATTACGTGCTACTATCACTGAGGCAGGAAGTCGTTTTCTTATTCTGAAATCGTGTAATGGTTTACTTTTATGCCAAAATGTTGTTTCGCAATGGATTTCTTACTATGTATACAATCCATTTACTAATATATTTAAGAATATTCCATTTCCACGATATCCATGGTCCACTGATATGATACTAGCTTTTGATCCAACTAAATCACCTTACTACAAACTCGTGATTACTCAAAAGAAAAACGACCTGCATGATCATGATTATTGGGAGCAAGCTTGGGTGGAAGATTGGGAGGAAGATAGTGAGGAAGATAGTGAGGAAGATCGGGAGGAAGATAGTGAGGAAGATCGGGAGGAAGAGAGTGATACTGAATGAATACTAATTTACTCCTCGGAAACAGGAAAATGGAGAATCTGCGGTCCACCACTTCACGAAGATAGGTTTACGGGTTTTTCGGAAGGAATATATTGGAATAATGCTATTCATTGGATAGATAATTATGATGGTGAGCGTTTGCATTCCAAGTTTGATATCGTAGACCATCCGATTGTAACAAATATACAAACTCCGGCTTTAGATGACGTGGAACACATGTCGGTGTTTGAGTCTCGTGGAAGTCTGCTTCTTTTAATGGAGGAAAATGATCGTTGTTACCATATATTCGAGATGAGGGAAGAGTCTTCTGAATGGTCAGTAAAGTACATTGTTGATGATATTGTTAACACTATTCCTGATTTGTACCGGTGGTCGCATATTTTTGTTCTGTGTATTGTATTGGGAGTAAGAGGAGATGATTCATATATGGTGATAGAATCAGATAACCAAATTGTACGATACAACTTTGTGTCAAAGACTATTTCTACATTGTATAATTTCAAACCATATCAGAGTTCTTGGGGCTGCTTTCCATTCATTGCATCGTTAGCTGGTGTTTGATTCTGCTCATCTCTGTTGCAGGTTTGATTTTTGAATCTTATATCTTGTCTTGTGACAACATCATTTATATGCTTAGTTTCCTTGTTTAATTAATTAAAGTATTGGAATAAATTCTTATTGCTTGGTTTCATCATATAATTTTGGTGCTATTAAGGTTGGACCAGCTTAACTTTTGAATCAACATAAAATAATGGTCGTAAACCAATATTTACTCAAATTCGTTAGTTTCCTTTTAGAATTTATTAGGCCTACGCGTAACTTCTGAAAAGACCTGGAATTACACTTATCTTAGGTGAAGTCATAGGCCGATCGAATACATCAAAAGCGACTGTTGTCATTTCTAGTAGCATAACAATTTCATCTGATGACTTCTAAACCAATCTAGAACCAATGTCAGGATTTTATAACAGCCTATATCTAGAATATATAATGGTCATAAGCTATTAGTAGCACAGTTCTAGAATCGATGTTGGTGGTGATCTGCTCCCGAGATTTATACAGTGTGAATATTGTAAGTTCTTCTGTTCCAACTGCCAATAAAGGGTAGCACTTTTTCAGCACATAAAAATCCGGCTGTTTTATTATATTTTGTTGAAAGCTAATTACTGATTAATATATGTATTCTAGGCCCTAAACATGAAGAAGATACATGCAGTAGAGGAAGGAGATATGTCATCTATACCTCTACGGAAGTTGTTTGGTATAATTAGTGACGGTGGTTATGATGAAATTTTTTTTATGAGAAGTTGTTATCAACAGAAGTCAACCTTAATGGTGATTATATGTAATTTTGATTACTCGACTTTTAACTATATTTATATGGCTTTGGTTTGTTCATTATTATTGTATCTATATATGTAGTTTATTTTCACTTGGATGTGTGTTTATTGCTTATCGAATCAGACACTAGAGCAACGTTTATTTAGGAGTTTGTAAATGCACCTGCTTAGTAGAAACTATTAATTCTTTTTCTGCTAATTATAACGGTTAGAACTACGATTAAGGTTATTGCATAATAACAGCCCCATGCCTACTCACTCCTTTGGATGACTTATGATGTTGATGAAGGTACTACACGGATGTGTTACTTTACACATGCTTTTATTATAATGAATGGAATGTAATAGCTACATTTGGTTACAACCCAAATCTAATGGAAACAGGTTCCATGTGGCCAAGTGCTCTTTGCATATCGATTAAACTTTGACATGGCTGTTTTGGTTTTGTACGTGCAGAAAAAATAAAGGGGTGTTTGGCTATTTGCTTAACGTGTAGAAACAACAACAGTATTGTATAAACGATGTATATTGATTCAAGTATGGATGATTACAAAGTTTATACTGCCTCTCCCTATTTATACATTCTGAAACGTCACCACAAAAGCAGTTATCACGTTTCTTAAAACCTAAGAGGCGTATCCTAATTCTAAAGTCACAATGGGTCAACAATGACCACTATGACCCGTTTTGGCCCAAAGCCCATATAAAATCCAGGCTTTGCCAAACTAAACTATACAGAATTTACGTTTTATCTTGCAAGCATTAATACATACATATTGTTCTAATAAATAACAAAAGACTTTAAACATTAAACCAACAATGTCCCCCTTAATGTGTAAGTCTTTTCGTCGTCCATCTTTTCTTCTACTTGATGATTGCGAAATCATCCTTTTGGTGTATCCTTCTTGTCCGTCCAATCATCCTCGTTGCCTTGTGTCTTGAGAACTTTTCCTTGTGCATTTCCTTCCATAGACCACTGCCCATTCGACCCTTTTTCATCCTTTGGGTTCTTCCCATAGCCTTCCTTCTTGGTTGTCACAAGTTTATCCTTGTCACGGGCTCGTAATGTCGTCTCGAAATAACACCTTATTAAGTCAATGTGTCTCTTGTAACATTCTCTTAATTCCTCGTCTTGTTCTCGTTCTAGACCGTGTATTAGTGCAACATCTCCCCATTTGTTACCAAACGTAACTCCGAGATAGCCTCCCTATTATTTTATAAATACCGAGTAAATCGATATTTATACCTTTGATGACGGGGGGCAGGGGTTCAACCATGCTTCGACCAAGATAGACTTGGTAAAACCATTTTACCATGTATTCAAAATGCTTGCTTAAAACGTTCCAGTTCTCGTATACTAGTTTGTCATCTTCAAACATGATTAAAAACGAAATGAATTTCTTAAATGAATCAACCTTCATAACGTAGAGAGTTCCATTCATTCTTAAGAATTCGCTATCCAAATAATCAAGGATCATCCCTTCCTTCCAATCAACATCTTCCAATCCCTTTATATTCATGCAAGCGTCTTTTGGATCAATCGACTCGTAATAATTCTCCAAGAATCTGTCTTGTTCCTTGACCATCGTACTAGTATCCACTTCGACATTCTTTCCTTTGTCATGCCCCATCTCTTCTTCCTCAAACATGTAAGAGACTTTACATGAGTTGTCTTCGTAGGTAATCTCGAAACCTTGTGCCAAAAGTTGTTTGGCGCTAAGTACGTTTAAACTTGCCTCCGGTGTATACGAAACACATGGGATTACCGTCTTCTTCTCGTTTGTTTCAACAAACGCTTCTCCAATGCCGTATGAAAAAATAAATTTTTTCTCATTTTCCTCCTTCCCTTCCACCGAAAATTTCGGTTTAAGTTTCCTGAATAATGACTTTGTCGGGCACATATGGTTGTTGTATGTGTCGCTAATGTACCATATAGAGTTCCAATTTGCGTAGTCCGTCCCTTTAATCATGTAGGATGTTTTGACATGGACGTTTTCAGGAAACTTTGGTTTTGCTTCTTCCTGTTTTGTCTTCGTATGGTGTGGGATTTTGTTGTCTTGGCACTTCCAGAAATAGTGACCACGTTTTCGACATGCATAACACCTTGCCCTCTTCTCCTTCCTCGTTACAGCCCCTTGTCCCTTTGAAGCGTTGTGTGCTTCAATTTCAAGCAACCTTCTCTTGAGTAATTCCTTGGTCTCGTAAGAAATTCTCCTTCGTGGTTTGTATGGCAACGAACCACTTGCACTTGGCCTTTCCCAAGACTTTGAAGCCTCGCTCTGATGCCACTGATGGAAACGGTTCCATGTGTCCAAGTGCTCTTTGCATATCGATTAAACTTTGACATGGCTGTTTTGGTTTTGTACGTGCAGAAAAAATAAAGGGGGTTTGGCTATTTGCTTAACGTGTAGAAACAACAACAACAGTATTGTATAAACGATGTATATTGATTCAAGTATGGATGATTACAAAGTTTATACTGCCTCTCCCTATTTATACATTCTGAAACGTCACCACAAAAGCAGTTATCACGTTTCTTAAAACCTAAGAGGCATATCCTAGTTCTAAAGTCACAATGGGTCAACAACGACCACTATGACCCGTTTTGGCCCAAAGCCCATATAAATGTTCCAGGCTTTGCCAAACTAAACTATACAGAATTTACGTTTTATCTTGCAAGCATTAATACATACATATTGTTCTAATAAATAACAAAAGACTTTAAACATTAAACCAACAAAATCTTCCTGATTGTCTTTAAGATTTAACTTAGCCTCATTTTATAATGTCATGATGATCATTTGTTAGTTTTTTGGAGGCAATATTGTTGTAACGTCAAGAAAGTGTTTTCATTGGTGCTTTTTGTGTGACTAATCTAGGTTTGGGGAGAAGGTGTGTATTTATCTTAATTGTCAGATACATAAAGTGAAGACAATTGGTATATATTCTGTAACTGGATATTTGGGATCGTAACATGATAATTTAAATTAAACGATCTGAGAATGGATATATTGAGGTCGTTATGATGGTGGTTTAATTATATGGATGCTGCTTATACTTGGACTCAGGATAATGATGAGTGATTTAAATTAATCTGTGCATAAGTAAATTTGTCGTTATTTGGTTTAGTCCCAGTTATTGGTGTGGTTTATGTTGGATTTGCTGGAACACATTCAATTCAATTATTGCAGTAGGTCGATTTGAAAGATATGTTGAAGTCGTAACGAATTAGCAACCAATAACCATTAATCTAGCTTGCCTTGGATAAGTCAAAGAATTTACTTATTCCACCTCTCTGATGGATGTTTCCAATGTTTTTATCTCTTCTTTGATTACATTAACATCAACTAAAAGATCCACTTTAGCTTTTGAACCCATAGTTTATAGTCTAAGCTCTCAAACCGAAAGATCTTCTGGGTGTTTAGAATCCACCGGCTTAGGTCTCATCACAAATACCTTTGTTCTTATACAGTACAACACATCAGCCATATAAGAGAACAGGTTAGCTTATAAACTAATTATAAGATCAAAGACTAAAATAATATCTTAAGAATGAGCTTGAATGAGAAAATTAAAGTTGACCGAATGTCCGAAACAATTCAGAAGAATTGAAGTTTATTTACATTAATTAGAAAACACATGGACAAGAAAGCAACAACAACAACAACAACCCCAAAATCCCGTCGGGCGGGTATGGGGAGGTAAATGTAGATGATCCTACCCGCCCCTGTGATAAACCGGGGTAGAGACTGCTCAACGAGACCTCCAGCAAGTGCAGTATGCGGGTGAGAGATAGGAGAAGAAGAAAGCATAAGACAAAAAGTAACAAGCACAAGCATAAACGAAAACAAAAACAAAGTGACGGGGCACGGGGAGATCACATGCAAAGGCACACAAACAAGAACAAACAAAAACAAAGGAACAAAGCCCTAAGAAAGCAAGCGCACAAAAGGAGCAAGATAGGCACACAAAAAGGCACCAAAATCTAAAGGAAAGGCAGAGCATAGATACAAGGCACCAAAACAAAAGCAGGCAAGAAAAGCAGCAAACCTAAGAAAGACCAAGCTAAAGCAAAAGCAACGACGGGCCTAGATCTACTACAGAGCAAAAGGGGCGCCAACGACCTAAAATGCCGGGCAAAGCAGCCAAGAGACGCCTAAAAGCCTAACACACCAAAACCCCTAAAACCCCTAAGGACCCTAGCCAAATCTAACCGCAAATCCTAATCCTATCTCTCCACACTTTCCTATCTCGAGGTCATGTCCTCCGACAAGAAGTTCACATATCAAGCTTAAGTCTATCTTCCCACCGAGATTGGGTCCGCCCTTCTCACTCCATCTACTACTAGCGCTCGACCCTTCTAACCTGGCGTTGTTTGTGGCCTCCTCCCGACATGGCCGAACCACCTCAACCTACCTTCTCTCATCTTCGAGATAATATTTTCGACCCAAGTTTTTCTCCTAAAACTCCGTCGGGATCATGTCAAGCAAGGTTTTACCACAAGTCCATCTTAGCATTCTCGGTTCCGCCACCTCTACCCCGTTAGCATGGGCCTTGGAGATGGGCCAACACTGGATCCGTGACAAAGATAGCCGGTCTAATCGCCACTCTATAGAATTCCCCCTTTAGCTTTAATGGGACGTTCCTGTCACAAAGGACTCCCGATGTCGCCCTCCATTTCGTCCAACCAGCTCTGATCCGGTGGGTTACGTCCTCATCTATCCTCCCCGATTTGTGAATCATCGAGCCTAGATATCTAAATGACTCCTTGGGTGGCAGGATCTGGTCGCCGATACGAATATCCTCGAGGTGGCCTGGCTCGCTTCTCCCAAAAGCACATCTCAGGTATTCAAAATGGACAGTAAAGCCAAAAAGCAATCATTCAAAATATCTTCATTAAGCATTAATGGACAGTAAAGCCAAAAGCAATCATTCAAAATATCTTCATTAAGCATTAACAATACGTCATTGTTGTATTTTCCATCATTTGCGAGTGTTGATGATACAGAGAGACCCTGTTTCATATAAAAAGGACGTAACTAAGTGGATAAGAAAAATATAACTGATTACTCATGTGACGCATTTGAATACGACAAGATGAAAATAATACAAAATTTTTGTATACTTCAATAGTCACCTCTTAATTTTTCTGACTACTCACTATTTCTCCCTTTTGACGTTTGAGGCTATGAAATCTCGAATGGGTGATCTTGCAAAAACAACTAACAAACCAAACTAGATTGGACATGCCCAGCTAGTATACTGAATCAAACTATACAAAGAAAACTGTCACATATCGGGTATGAAGAGCTGACATCATCAACCGATATCTGATACAGCTAAGAAAACAGAGGACATCAGAATACTTCTTGCGGACCATGCATTCAACACCACAGATCCTAAATTCACCCATATATGCACCAAGATCATAGCATCATAATTACATTTCCTAACCAACTCCCAACCATGATCATTCAACCATCATCCACAATGACCAAGGTGGGAGAAGGAAGGCATCATTATGCAGGCTATAGCCACCTTCTCATCAATTAAGGGCTATACCAGAACCTACATTTCCAGCTTAGATAACTAAGACTCTAAAAGGCATCACTTGTACTGCTAGAAACAACAATAACCAACGTTTATGTTGGCCCAGCCCAATACGAGTAAACAAAAATCTTAGCCCATTGTAACAATTTAACTAAAGTAAGCCGACATAAATAATTACAGTATATATACAAAATCGATGAGCTAAATTTACACATTGTATGTAGGGTTTATTAAGTCCCAAAAATTTTAACACTAGGGTTTTCATGGCAACGATTACTGAAAGTTTATCGGAGGATGTTGTTATACCTGATGATGTTTTGATGGAAATCTTACTTCGATTACCTTCACTTTCGCTTCAGCTTTTTAAATCCGTCTCCAAACACTGGTTATCTCTCATAACTTCTGAATATTTCATTCGCCGTCTTCGGAAGCCTAGAATCGATACTCCTTGCGGTTTATTTATCCGTAAACCTGATTCTGAATATTATGATTTTGTGTCGCTGGGTCCCAAAGTTACTTCATTCCCATTACGTGCTACTATCACCGAGGCAGGAAGTCGTTTTCTTATTCTGAAATCGTGTAATGGTTTACTTTTATGCCGAAATGTTGTTTCGCAAAGGATTTATTACTATGTATACAATCCATTTACTAATATATTTAAGAATATTCCGTTTCCACGATATCAATGGTCCACTGGTATGATACTAGCTTTTGATCCAACTAAATCACCTTACTACAAACTCGTGATTACTCAAAAGAAAAACGACCTGCATAATCGTAATTGGGAGCAAGATTGGGTGGAAGATTGGGAGGAAGATAGTGAGGAAGATTGGGAGGAAGATTGGGAGGAAGATAGTGAGGAAGATCGGGAGGAAGATAGTGAGGAAGATCGGGAGGAAGATAGTGATACTGAACGAATACTAATTTACTCCTCGGAAACAGGAAAGCGGAGAATCTGCGGTCCACCACTTCACGAAGATAGGTTTACGGGTTTTTTAGGAGGAATATATTGGAATAATGCTATTCATTGGATAGATAATTATGATGGTGAGCGTTTGCATTCCAAGTTTGATATCGTAGACCATCCGATTGTAACAAATATACAAACTCCGGCTTTAGATGACGTGGAACACATGTCGGTGTTTGAGTCTCGTGGAAGTCTGCTTCTTTTAATGAAGGAAAATGATCGTTGTTACCATATATTCGAGATGAGGGAAGAGTCTTCTGAATGGTCAGTAAAGTACATTGTTGATGATATTGTTAACACTATTCCTGATTTGTACCGGGGGTCGCATATTTCTGTTCTGTGTATTGTATTGGGAGAAAGAGGAGATGATTCATATATGGTGATTGAATCAGAAAACCAAATTGTACGATACAACTTTGTGTCAAAGACTATTTCTACACTGTATAATTTCAAACCATGTCAGAGTTCTTGGGGCTGCTTTCCATTCATTGCATCGTTAGCTGGTGTTTGATTCTGCTCATCTCTGTTGCAGGTTTGATTTTTGAATCTTATATCTTGTCTTGTGACAACATCATTTATATGCTTAGTTTCCTTGTTTAATTAATTAAAGTATTGGAATAAATTCTTATTGCTTAGTTTCATCATATTATTTTGGTGCTATTAAGGTCGGACCAGCTATTAACTTTTGAATCAACATAAAATAATGGTCATAAAACAATATTTACTCAAATTCATTCATTTCCTTTTAGAATTTATTAGGCCTACACGTAAATTCTGAAAAGACCTGGAATTACACTTATCTTTTGGTGAAGTCATCGGCCGATCAAATACATCAAAATCAAAAGCGACTGTTGTCATTTCTAGTAGCACAACAATTTCATCTGATGACTTCTAAACCAATCTAGACACAATGTCAGAAATTTATAACAGCCTATATCTAGAATATATAATGGTCATAAGCTATTAGTAGCACAGTTCTAGAATCGATGTTGGTCGTGACCTGCTCCCGAGATTTATACAGTGTGAATATTGTAAGTTCTTCTGTTCCAACTGCAAATAAAGGGTATCACTTTTTCAGCACACAAAAATCCGGCTGTTTTATTATATTTTGTTGGAAGCTTACTGATTAATATATGTATTCTAGGCTCTAAACATGAAGAAGATACATGCAGTCAGAGGCGGAGCTACGGAGGGGGCACGGTGGGCAAGTGCCCCCCCAAAACTTTCCGGCGTAGTGTAACTTTTTCAGGAATTCTCGTGTTTGTCGTCGTTTTGCCCCCCTTAAAATCAAATAAATGAAAGAAATTCGATCGGTAAAGTTCGAAAAAAGAGCTCCATGGTCGAATGGTCATGTTTTCCCGGAGATGGAGTTGGTTTTTGGAAGAAGATGGAGTTGTCAGATAATGTAGGTGTTGTTGAGTATTGTGTGTGGTTGCGTGGGTTTAGTTTTTTTCTTCTTTCTTTTGTTAGAGCACAAGGTATGGTAAACGCGTATAACATGTTATTCGTTTGCCACCTCAACATCACATCATACACCTCTCAATAACACACAAATAACTAAAAACATCTCTTTCATAACACACCACTAACATCACATATAGGTCCCACAAAATACCCAACCAAATATATCATTCACTCACAATTCACACAAACAAAAAACATAAAAGTGCATTTGGCGTGAGCCAATGCATTGGCTCACACAAAAAGTTAACTTTGGCTCACAAATGGCATGTTGGATGGTATGGTAATGACATGCCATTGGTATTTCTTTCTTTCCTTTGGCATGTTATTTTGCACCCATACCCTTCGCTCTTAACTAGGCAAAGTACTAAGTACAATACTTTGTTCTATTTCTCTATTCATAAAAGTAAATTCTTTGAATAAAATATAATGTATTTATTATTCTGTTTTTATGAGATGTTTATGATCAAGTGCTACATCACTTGTTAAAAACAAAAGTCACTTGTTAAAAACAAAAGTGTTGCACCCTTAACCAAGTTAAATTGAATATGAGATTAGAGTCTTTAAACTGTAACTAACACCGAGTATTAAAGACCTTTTTTTTTTTTTCAATTCTTGTCAAAAAATAAATAAATAAAATAAAATTGTTAAGAAAGCTGTTATAGGTTAATGTGGTGTTGAACTCGGCACGATAGCATGGCCTATTTCTTGTTATAATCACTTTGGTTATTGTACCCGACCCGACTTGATCCATTTATCGGTTGATCAGGTTTTTTTATTTTTGGGGCCGTCGTATTAAAGATTATTTTTGCCCCTCTCAAAAAATATTCTGGCTCCGCCCCTGCATGCAGTAGAGGAAGGAGATATGTCATCTATACCTCTATGGAAGTTGTTTGGTATAATTAGTGACCGGTGCTTATGATGAAAAAATTATTTATGAGAAGTTGTGTTCAAGAGAAGTCTACCTTAATGGTGATTATATGTAATTTTGTTTAGTCGACTTTTAACTATACATATATGGCTTGGGTTTGTTCATATTTGAGTAGTTAAGATCATATTATTTATGCATCTAGATATTGAATTTATTTTGACTTTGGATGTGTGTGTATTGCTTATCGAATCCAAAACTAGAGCAATGTTTATTTAGGAGTTTGTAAGTGCACCTACTTAATTAGTAGAACCAATTAATTCGGTTTTTGCTAATTATAACCATTAGAACCATGATTAATGTCACACCCCAAATTACTGTTTTGCGTGAATGGAATTCTCGGGACCGATCATCATAGCATCACAATCACAGTTATATTGAACGACCTAAAGTGTCGCTTTGGAAAATACATCGTTTGATTTAATAAAGCAATCGAGTTTACAAAGATAGGTCCCAAATGAAAGTTTCTATGCACGGAAAATAAGTTTAGTACAAGTCAAAAGATGTTTTTAAAGTGTATCAATCCCATGTGAGACGCGTCGTCACCGCGACTCTATGATGTGTCCAAATGTATGCCATGAATTGAATGCCTTAGATACCTGAGATAAAACATGCTTAAAAAGGTCAACACAAAGGTTGAGTGAAATCCATAGGTTTAATTAATTCGTTTGAACACAATAATCGTAGTGTGAGTTAAATTGTTTCACACTCATCATTGAAAACAAAACAGTATTTATTTCACTAAGTTCATGACACCAAAGCGTAAACATCGCACCAATAAAAATTGGTAATCATCGTTTCATCGCCGCCTAATAGGTAAACTTGCCAATTTACCTTAATGATTCAATATAGTGCTTCGATTTCCTAACGGGTCAATAAGAAAGGGAGTGTTAATTCCAATAGGCCTATTCACAATATTCGCTCCACTGCAAGTGACTAATGGTTCATGATGTAGGGACTTGAACATGGCAAATACTTAGTGACAATAAAACATTCGGATATAGCATACAGTTCAAAGCATTTGTGTTCGATTAAAAATGTAGCATGTATCTCCCCCAAGTGTTTGTAAAACAGTTAAAAGAGTAAAAGTGGGGCTATGAACTCACCTGTTACAATGATAATGATGATGTAATGGCAAAAGTGGATACACTGAAATGTAGTGTGAATCTCGAAACTGACCTATTATGAATGATGTGATACGTAATGAGTTATGATGTCATGTTATGCATGCATTTCGTATGTTATTTATACCATTTGAGAGTTTTGAAAATAATACTTATCGTCGAAAAATACTCTTTTGACGTCTTGACCATTCTTAAATTACTTTACAAGTATTTATATCAAAATGTCATCCTACAATAGTTTCTTAATTATTTATTGTGAAATTTTAACTTTCGTCAGAAAATAATGTCGTTGAAAATTTCATGAAAGTGACAAAATGGCCTCGAAAAACTAGTCGTAAATGGTGTACGTCGAACGTTAGAAAGGAACTCAACGGTTTTGGAAAACTCGTATGATTATCTCAAAGTTTTAGTGTTTAAGTTTTCGTCATAGAAGTTCGATCATAGAGAAAATATAGCTAAAGTATGGTACTTTTGTCCCAAAATATAGTTTAAGGATGGTTTTTCGGCAAACTTTGAGCGACCGTATTTTAATCATTACAACTTCGCTTGACGAACGGTTGGATATTTTGGAAAATATGGTTGGCGAACTTACTTTTACTAGAAGACATCTTTTATAATAAGTACTACGTCCATGTTAAAACGACCCTCAACATGGTCCCTAGTTGTCAAGTATATGTTTAATAGAAAATATATTAATTTTGCTAATAGAATAAAGTTACGGCAACTTTTGTTTATCGCGTGTAATTTAATCGTTACAAGTCCGTTTTCACGTTTTCTACATCCTTAGATTCGTGTCAAAGTATACTAATATATTTTGATAAGTCGACACAATTTATAAAGCTTAAGACTCATTTTTGACTCGTAAGGAGTGACATTTTCAATGCTGAAATTTCGAAATTAATAGTTTTCGTCAAAAACTTCAAAAATTCATAACTTCTTCGTTATAGCTCCGCTTTAATCCGCTCAAGCGGCCACGTTTTGTTTTAAAGTATATTTTCCAAATATCTAGCCCAAAATATTTTGCTTACTGTCGGATTTTCCAGATTTTCAAAATAAGGACAGACCCTTAATTAGACCTCATCGAAATGAGTTTTTCACGCGCCAAACCTATTCCAACCAATTCAAAACAACTCCGGTTATTCTAATCCTACCATACACCTTCTTAGGGTGTCATGGGTTCCTAGGCATCACCAAAACTAAAATATAACAAGGAGTAATTATAGGATGGATTATATATATTTAGCACATAAAAACCTTAAAAACCTTAAAAATGGTATAAATATCATGAGACTTGCATGTTTCTCAATAAAAATGATATGACCATGAAAATGAATATGTAATAAAAATATGAATATGAATGCTTACTAGTGATATGATGAGGTTTATGGACAAAAGGTTTTTCCTAATCACTTGAGGTTTGTATTACAAAACCTTAACAACAAATGATACTAGTGTGTAATTAAAACTTTGTCTTGAAAATTTTTGATGAAATCTTTCTTGCTCCTTGGTTTCTCTTGCTTGGTCGACTGCTATTGAAAGTGAATGAGTGGAAATTTTGTTTTGCAAGTCACAATGAGTGTAGATACTTTCCTTTTTATAGCTAAAGCAAGATATAATGCATATAATATATTATTAGCAAGAGCAAGCTATATTTTATATAAAAAAATAGGAATGTGTACCTGTGCTACAGTGGACAGTCGACATACACAAGGTGTTGTCACCTCTTGTTTCACCAAATTTTTAATATCCATCATACATGGAACTTATTTGCTAGTTCATGAAGTCTTTGGTCAAATTAAAGATAAGTAAGGTAAAGATTAAAAAAATGCTAGCTTATTATTTATGTTTATGGGAATGGCTAATATTTTATAAAAAGAAAAGCATGTGGAATTATATATATAATGTATTTTGTGCGTTAATTGCATTTAAGTGTAATTATCATGTATATTAAGTAACTATAATTAGGTATTTAGTGTAGCGTTAGTTAGAAATAACTTTTAACGGGTCAAGATAAAATATTTTTAGGTCATAAAAATTATAAAAATACGTTTCTTGAAAGATTTGAGTGAATAAATATTTATCGGGTTGAATTTAAGGAAATCGTCGTAATTATATAAATACAACAATTTAGTTACAAAATAAATTTAAAACACTGGTAAACTCATAATATTATTTTCATAAACTTAATATGAATATAAAATATATCGAGATACTTTTGGAAGTAATGGATCAATTGTTCAAAATAATTACTTACGCGATAACGTTTATTTAATATGAAAATTATACGTTTAATGTAAAATGCAAAACCATGCATAATATTGATATGAAATGATGACAATGATGTTAATGAAATGTAGACTAAACTTAGTCTATATAAAATGTCCTCGATGATATGATCATGAATTCACAGCTAAACCATTACGGTTACGTGAATTTGATGCTCGTAAACCTAGTTCACGATAAATGATAAATAATGAAGCATGAATAATGTTTTGAGAATGACCCGAAAATACGAATTGTTACATTCGCCCAACCAAAAAGGAATTCAGTCCCTGAATTCAGTTCGTGTTAGTGTATCAAATTTTTGAGTTTGTGATGAATAACGAGGAAAGAAGACATGAAGAGATGTCGTTATGGTTATCGATGATTTAAAGCGTACAAAACATCATAGTAAAGACAATAGTGGATGAATCTCCCATGAGTAACACTTAGACTTTTATGAATATGTGAAAACCCTGCTTGCACTAAGACTTATAAATAACTGCTCCCAACATAACATGATCCTCCGAATTAGACATAGTTAGCTAGGCTATGTATAATTAAGGAACGATAATGTGACGTTCGGTTTAGTTGTTATAACTCTCGATGTTTACGAGATCTAAACCTTGTAAGTGATAACGAATCAGAAGGAAAAGAAAGTACGCTTAATGAAAATATTTTACAACGAGTGGTTCATCAAAAGTAGTACATCTTAAGTCATAAGATCCGAATACGATGGAAGACATAACTTAGTACGACATAGTACATAAGGAAAATTAAGACTGTTAGTTTCCGAACTTCTTCAGTCTTCCGCGTTGTTGAGACCATGACGAGCTTCTCCTCCTTGTAACATGTATGCATTCCCATGAGCACCTTCGACTTGTTGACCTTTGTTTTGGGGACATTGGTTCCTATAGTGTCCTTGCTCCCCACATCCGAAGCACGTGACTATGGCTTTACCTTTACAATCCCTTGCTAGATGTCCCGGTTTTTGGCATTTGTGGCACTTGGCGGGCAAGGACCAGTGATGGAAATTACATCGATTACATAGTGGGTGTGTTCCAAAGATAACCTCTACCTTCTCTAGGTGCAAAGAACATAAACCATAGCGCCTCTTGCCTTCTATTCATTGTTGATGATGGTTAGTGTTGCGGTTTTGGTTGTTGTTGTTATAACCTCCTTGGTCGCTTTCCCATTTCCTTTTGTTGTTGTTGATTTGGTTATCGTCGTTGTTGTTGTTGTTTTGGTTATTGTTGTAGTTGGTGCGGTTGTTGGTATTGATGTTACGGTTGGTGTTGGTGATGTTGCCCTCTTCACTACTTGTGCCATGAGCTTTTGAGACACTCGAATAGATTCCTCAATCGTTTGCGGGTCAAAAGAAGTCACATCACCTTGAATAATCTCAGGAAGTCCTTCAATGAAAGCCTCCAGTAGCTTCTCATTATCCGAAACCATAGATGGGCATAACACGGCCAATTCTTGAAACCTTCGAATGTAAGTATCAATGTCATACCCAATAGTTACCAGTTCATAGAATTCGGTCTCTAACTTTTTCACCTCCGTACGCGGACAAAACTTCTTTGTTACCAAACCTTTAAATTGCTCCCAAGTGAGCTTGAAAGCATTTTCCATTCCCATCGGTTGAGCATAAGAGTTCCACCACGACAACGCCCCATCAAGTAGTGTACTCGTAGCAAACTTGACCTTGCTATCATCCCGCAATTACATAACAAAACACGGACTCAATTTCTCGAACCATCTAACCATGGCGGTGGCTCTTCCGGTACCTCTAAACTTAGTGGGATCTCCACTTTTAAAGTTCTTATACGAACGACTTTTGACTCCGGACCTCCTGCATTTCCTGCAGAAGCAAGAAGTCTAGCGGCTTGCCTTCCCTCTCAATTCTAGCGGCTTGGCAGTAGTCGCGGCCTCAAGAGCAGCAGCGACCACCGCTTCCTTTCAATCCTAGAGCATCGGCTATGCTATCCCTTACTAACTTTTGAATAGCCGCTTGAGTCATTTCAGTGTGGCTTTCTTCGGTGCCATATCTTCTTCAAAACAAGAGGAAATGTGAGACGTAGCAAAGTCCAATGTTAATAATAAGCGCTCTAAAGAGATGTGATAAGAAATGATAAGTTTGAGGTTATTTTTCAAAATGATCGACGGTTTCCTAAGAAATGGGTTATGAGATGTCGTAAGTGCTTCAAATGTATGATGGGTTAGTGACTTAATGTGTGAGTAACGTGTAACTCGACATGTTAGTGGTGAAACGAAGGAGTGAGAGTGACTTCGTCCTACTTAAAGGTTTATCTCGGCATTCGACGTTATCGGTGATGAGTCAATTGATGTAAAAATTTTGATAGGGAATGACAAGGAATTCTACACATTAGAGTATGAGGAAATGATAATGGGATGAGTATTTAAGGGCATCCATGTGACAATCGATTTGAAATGAAAGTAAATAACTCGAAAAAAATGTACGTATAAATCGCATGCAAAGTGAACACGCACTTATGATGAAATGATGAGATGCTATGATGATGTAGTTATAGTCTAGGGTCAATGATGCAACCTAGTTCTCTATAATCAAGCTCGATGCCAATCATCACACCCCAAATTACTGCTTTGCGTGGAATGGAATTCACGGGACCGACCGTCATAGCATCACAATCACAGTTATATTGAACGACCTAAAGTGTCGTTTGGAAAATACATCGTTTGATTTAATAAAGCAATCAGAGTTTACAAAGATAGGTCCCAAATGAAAGTTTCTATGCACGGAAAATAAGTTTAGTACAAGTCAAAAGATGTTTTTAAAGTGTATCAATCCCATGTGAGACGCGTCGTCACCGCGACTCTATGATGTGTCCAAATGTATGCCATGAATTGAATGCCTTAGATACCTGAGATAAAACATGCTTAAAAAGGTCAACACAAAGGTTGAGTGAAATCCATAGGTTTAATTAATTCGTTTGAACACAATAATCGTAGTGTGAGTTAAATTGTTTCACACTCATCATTGAAAACAAAACAAGATTTATTTCACTAAGTTCATGACACCAAAGCGTAAACATCGCACCAATAAAAATTGGTAATCATCGCTTCATCGCCGCCCTAATAGGTAAACTTGCCAATTTACCTTAATGATTCAAATATAGTGCGCTCGATTTCCCTAACCGGGTCAATAAGAGCGGAGTGTTAATTCCAATAGGCCTATTCACAATATTCGCTCACCGCAAGTGACTAATGGTTCATGATGTAGGGACTTGAACATGGCAAATACTTAGTGACAATAAAACATTCGGATATAGCATACGATTCAAAGCATTTGTGTTCGGTTAAAATGTAGCATGTATCTCCCCAGTGTTTGTAAAGCAGTTAAAGAGTAAAGTGGGGCTATGAACTCACCGTTACAATGATAATGATGATGTAATGGCAAAAGTGGATACACTGAAATGTAGTGTGAATCTCGAAACTGACCTATTATGAATGATGTGATACGTAATGAGTTATGATGTCATGTTATGCATGCATTTCGTATGTTATTTATACCATTTGAGAGTTTTGAAAATAATACTTATCGTCGAAAAATACTCTTTTGACGTCTTGACCATTCTTAAATTACTTTACAAGTATTTATATCAAAATGTCATCCTACAATAGTTTCTTAATTATTTATTGTGAAATTTTAACTTTTCGTCGTAAAATAATGTCGTTGGAAATTTCATGAAAGTGACAAAAATGGCCTCGAAAAACTAGTCGTAAAATGGTGTACGTCGAACGTTAGGAAAGGAACTCAACGGTTTTGGAAAACTCGTATGATTATCTCAAAGTTTTAGTGTTTAAGTTTTCGTCATAGAAGTTCCGATCATAGAGAAAAATATAGCTAAAGTATGGTACTTTTGTCCCAAAATATAGTTTAAGGATGGTTTTTCGGCAAACTTTGAGCGACCGTATTTTAATCATTACAACTTCGCTTGACGAACGGTTGGATATTTTGGAAAATATGGTTGGCGAACTTACTTTTACTAGAAGACATCTTTTTATAATAAGTACTACGTCCATGTTAAAAACGACCCTCAACATGGTCCCTAGTTGCCGAAGTATATGTTTAATAGAAAATATATTAATTTTGCTAATAGAATAAAGTTACGGCAACTTTTGTTTATCGCGTGTAATTTAATCGTTACAAGTCCGTTTTCTACGTTTTCTACATCCTTAGATTCGTGTCAAAGTATACTAATATATTTTTGATAAGTCGACACAATTTATAAAGCTTAAGACTCATTTTTGACTCGTAAGGAGTGACATTTTCAATGTTGAAATTTAAAATTAATAGTTTTCGTCGTCAAACTTCAAAAATTCATAACTTCTTCGTTATAGCTCCGTTTAATCCGTTCAAGCGGCCACGCTTTCGCTTTTAAAGTATATTTTCCAAATATCTAGCCCAAAATATTTTGCTTACTGTCGGATTTTCCAGATTTTCAAAATAAGGACAGACCCTTAATTAGACTGTCGAAATGAGTTTTCACGCCCAAACCTATTCCAACCAATTCAAAACAACTCCGAAGCTATTCTAATCCTACCATACACCTTCTTAGGGTGTCATGGGTTCCTAGGCATCACCAAAACTAAAATATAACAAGGAGTAATTATAGGATGGATTATATATATTTAGCACATAAAAACCTTAAAAACCTTAAAAATGGTATAAATATCATGAGACTTGCATGTTTCTCAATAAAAATGATATGACCATGAAAATGAATATGTAATAAAAATATGAATATGAATGCTTACTAGTGATATGATGAGGTTTATGGACAAAAGGTTTTCCTAATCACTGAGGTTTGTATTACAAAACCTTAACAACAAATGATACTAGTGTGTAATTAAAACTTTGTCTTGAAAATTTTTGATGAAATCTTTCTTGCTCCTTGGTTTCTCTTGCTTGGTCGACTGCTATTGAAAGTGAATGAGTGGAAATTTTGTTTTGCAAGTCACAATGAGTGTAGATACTTTCCTTTTTATAGCTAAAGCAAGATATAATGCATATAATATATTATTAGCAAGAGCAAGCTATATTTTATATAAAAAAATAGGAATGTGTACCTGTGCTACAGTGGACAGTCGACATACACAAGGTGTTGTCACCTCTTGTTTCACCAAATTTTAATATCCATCATACATGGAACTTATTTGCTAGTTCATGAAGTCTTTGGTCAAATTAAAGATAAGTAAGGTAAAGATTAAAAAATGCTAGCTTATTATTTATGTTTATGGAATGGCTAATATTTTATAAAAAGAAAAGCATGTGGAATTATATATATAATGTATTTTGTGCGTTAATTGCATTTAAGTGTAATTATCATGTATATTAAGTAACTATAATTAGGTATTTAGTGTAGCGTTAGTTAGAAATAACTTTTAACGGGTCAAGATAAAATATTTTTAGGTCATAAAAATTATAAAAATACGTTTCTTGAAAGATTTGAGTGAATAAATATTTATCGGGTTGAATTTAAGGAAATCGTCGTAATTATATAAATACAACAATTTAGTTACAAAATAAATTTAAAACACTGGGTAAACTCATAATATTATTTTCATAAACTTAATATGAATATAAAAATATATCGAGATACTTTTTGGAAGTAATGGATCAATTGTTCAAAATAATTACTTACGCGATAACGTTTATTTAATATGAAAATTATACGTTTAATGTAAAATGCAAAACCATGCATAATATTGATATGAAATGATGACAATGATGTTAATGAAATGTAGACTAAACTTAGTCTATATAAAATGTCCTCGATGATATGATCATGAATTCACAGCTAAACCATTACGGTTACGTGAATTTGATGCTCGTAAACCTAGTTCACGATAAATGATAAATAATGAAGCATGAATAATGTTTTGAGAATGACCCGAAAATACGAATTGTTACAATTAAGGTTATAGAATAATAGTAGTCTCGTGGCTACTCACTCCTTTGGATGACTTATGATGTTGATGAAGGTACTACACGGATGTGTTACTTTACACATGCTTTTATTGTAACATAATGTCATGATGATCATTTTTTGGTTTTTTGGAGGCAATATTGTTGTAACGTTAAGAAAGTGCTCTTATTGGTGCTGTTTTTATGACTAATCTAGGTTTGGGGAGAAGGTGTGTATTTATCTTAATTGTCAGATACATGAAGTTAGACAATGTGTGTGAAAAAATAGTGTAGACGAGCGTTAGTTTAGAAGTGAAGACAATTGTGATATATCCAAAATAATTTGAGTTCTGGAACTGGATATTTGGGATCGTAACATGATATTTTAAATTCATCGAGCTGAGAATGGATATTTTGAGGTCGTTATGATGGTGGTTTGATTATATGGATGTTCCTTATGCTTGGAGTCAGGATAATGATGAGTAGTTTAAATTAATTTGTGCATGAGAAACTTTGTTATTTGGTTGAGTACCAGTTATTGGTGTAGTTTATGTTGGATTTGTTAGAACATATTCACTGCAATTACTGCAGTAGGTCTACTAGAAAGTTATGTTGAAGTCGTAACGAATTAGCAACCAATACCATTAATCAAGCTTGCGTTGGATAAGTCGACATGATTAACATTAAGTACCTCAAGCTTTTCATTAGCCAAACCTCTCTGATGGATGTTTCCAATGTTTTTATCTCTTCTTTGATTACATTAACTTCAACTAAAAGATCCACTTTAGCTTTTGAACCCATAGTTTATAGTCTAAGCTCTCAAACCGAAAGATCTTCTGGGTGTTTTGAATCCATCGGCTTAGGTCTCTTCACAAATACTTTTGGTCATATACAACACATCAGCCATATACAAAACAGGGATGAGTTGGATAAATATCCATATCGTTATATTCTATATATAGAAAAAGAAAAGATATAGAAAAAGAATTCGCTTATAAACAAATTATAAGATCAAAGACTAACAAAATATCTTAAGAACGAGCTTGATTGAGAAAATTAAAGTTTTTTTTTTTTTCCTTGCAAAAGGCTGAACTATATATTAACATCCAACTACAAACAACTTAGGAATACACTGGATTGGACATGCCCAACCAGGAGAGAAGAAACAAATCTGCTACCTATCCGATATCAGACAATACCTATCCACATCTCTGTCAAGCTAAACAATATCTCAGATACATCAAATTAAACAGAGCAAACAGTCTTTTAGCAGAATTCTTCAGCAGTAGCAGCCATTAAAAACAGATTATCACCCATAATGGACCAACCATAGCTTCACAACTACATTTCCTAATCCCATTTCCTCATAGATCATTCAACCCGCATCCACAATGACCTAGAAGGAAAAATAGGATACGCATCATTGTGCAAGCTATAGCCTCCCAGTCATTTAAATCAAGGGCACTTCCAGACCCCTACATTTCCATCTTAGCATTAAAGAGGCATCAGTACCTGGAAACACTCACCTTGACTGAGATACCAACCTAACCTCCTTGAACAGTGTATAGATAGGACCAAGTATGTTCATCTTTCACTCCTCACTATTCATATCTTCATACACTGCCCCACCAAACTCACTTACGCTTCATAAATGGATACCTACTTTATGGTAACCATTAGACTGTAAACTAGAATACTTTTAAGACTCATCACAATTACCTAACAAAGGCCTATTGTATGAATGACAGGAAAGGATATAGCAACAGACTAAGGAGACCAAGGTACAAGGCCATCATTTATAGTGAGTTTAACGTATCATCAATCCCAAATTGCATGGACTGAAGATAGAAGGTCAAAACCTTTTGATTTTGCAGATAAACTTGAACCTCCACTCCGCATAATGTTGAAATCATACAAGATCAAATACTGATTCAAACACTCCTTATTGAAACAGAGTGCATAACCAAGCAGGAAACTACATTTTGAGTCTTACAGACTCCAACCAGATTACTGCCTCCAAACATAATGTAGTTACATTCCTCACATATGCAATGCAGGCAGATAGCTGGGAGAAGTTTTCAGACTCAAGGTACTAGCCCTCTACTGTAACCAAACCCCATCTCCAAACACTGCCTCAATCTCCCACAAGGATAAATTCAGAATTCCTCATATTCATAGTGACTTTCCATGTTTTGCTAACTTCATCCACATATTTTGACCACTTCACAGTGAGACTAGCCAACTTCATTCTAACTCAATTAGTAATGTCTTTCATAACCTCTTGATGGCTTCTTCTGGTATCAGCAAACAACCTCTTGTCCCTCTCGTTCCAAATATAGTAAATGCAAGCTGCAAACCCTATCCTTCTCACAATGCTCATAATGGATCTGTTACAGGGGAGCTTCATCATTTCCTCAAGGATCTCCTCCCATTTATTAGACATTTGACTCTGATTGATTCTAATCTTCATTTCCTCCCAGATTCTTTTTGCATCTTGGCACTCAAAAAAACAAATGATCAACAGAGTCAGGACATGAATCACATAGAGGGTAGTGTAGAATTCTTCCAGGGTACCATTTTGCAATCCTATCTTGAGTTGCAAGTCTTCTCAGAACATCAAGCCATAAGATTAAAGAATGTTTTAGAATACAATGAGAAAACCATACAACTTTATACCAAGGAGCTTGGACATCTCTCATTCTCCAATCCCCTCTACTGATTGGAGAAAGAGAAAATTAAAGTTGACCGAATATCCAAAACAATTCAGAAGAATTGAAGTTTATTTAAATTAATTAGAAAACGCATGGACAGTAAAGCTAAAAGCAATCATTCAAAATATCTTCATTAAGCATTAACAATAAGTCTTGTTGTATTTTCCATCATTTGCTAGTGTTGATGATACAGAGAGCCCGTGCTTCATATAAAAAGGATGAAACTAAGTGGGATAAAATATATAACTGAATAGTCATGTGAAGCATTTGAATACGACAAGATGAAAATAATACAAAATTTTTGTATACTTCAATATTCAACTCTCAGTTTTTTTGACTACTCACTTTTTCTCCTTTTTGACGTTTCAGGCTATGAAAGCTCGAATGGGTGATCTTGCACAAAGCTTAGGCATGCCACCAGGTTTAGGTGATCAGTTCAAGCAATAGTCCATCCCTCTTTTGCAGTCATCCTTCAAAAAGCTGCAGTTTTGTCTGTGCCAAAAGGTTCATGTTCTACCCTTTTTGCTCAAATTTCTGCATTAGTAAAGTACCATACCTATGCTACAACAAGTTCACACCAAATAGAGTAATTTCTCTTAATTGGCTGAAACAGGTCGAGTTGGGATTTTAAGTTATCTATAAGAAGTTGGTGTGGCGTACCAATATAAAAAATTGTACTAACAGTTCGATATCTTCTAATTGATGAGGGTTTGTGTTAAAAGAATACAGTTTTGCCCCATTCGGACAATTTTCGGTTAGTTTTGAACATGCATAATTGCCCCATTAGCGATAGAACTTAAGTACATAGCCCCTGTTGACCCATTGATAACTAAATGGGTCGTAATTGCCATCTTCCCAAAAAATAAAATGCGAGGAATGATTCAGACTCAATTTTACATGCAGACATCTTGAAGTTGAGAAACTCATAAATTATCATGTGGCAATAATTGATTAACATGAATATAAAAATACTTTCATTTCGTAGGTTTCTATCAGCTGATAACAAAGACCATTTCAAGAAAAAAAGTTAGATTTGAAAGAGTTGTAAAGGAACGAAACCCGCGTATTCTGTCTTTTATTTCGCTCTCGAGATGTTGTTCTATTGTTGATTTATGATGCAAGAATATTTGAATGATGGAATTCTACAAAGGGTTTGATTATGTATGATCTGTCATCCAATTATTTGCTCACTTGTACTGCTAGAAACAACAATAACCAATGTTTATGTTGGCCCAGCCCAATACGAGTAAACAAAAATCTTAGCCCATTGTAACAATTTAACTAAAGTAAGCCGACATAAATAATTACAGTATATATACAAAATCGATGAGCTAAATTTACACATTGTATGTAGGGTTTATTAAGTCCCAAAAAAATTAATTACACTAGGGTTTTCATGGCAACGATTACTAAAAAGTTATATATAAAAAATTATGTTATACCTGATGAAGTTTTGATGGAAATCTTACTTCGATTACCTTTACTTTCGCTTCAGCTTTTTAAATCCGTATCCAAACACTGGTTATCTCTCAT
Source organism: Chrysanthemum lavandulifolium (assembly GCA_022545495.1). Lineage (NCBI taxonomy): Eukaryota > Viridiplantae > Streptophyta > Magnoliopsida > Asterales > Asteraceae > Chrysanthemum > Chrysanthemum lavandulifolium. The sequence continues at coordinate 239,187,585 of CM040238.1, read as the reverse complement.
AACTTCTGAATATTTCATTCGCCGTCTTCGGAAGCCTAGAATCGAAACTCCTTGCGGTTTATTTATCAGCAAAGATAATTCTGAATATTATGATTTTGTGACGCTGGGTCCCAAAGTTTCTTCATTCCCATTACGTGCTACTATCGCCGAGGCAGGAAGTCGTTTTCTTATTCTGCAATCGTGTAATGGTTTACTTTTATGCAGAAATGTTGTTTCGTCCTGGAATTATTACTATGTATACAATCCATTTACTAATATATTTAAGAATATTCCATTTCCACGATATCAATGCTTCACTGATATGATACTAGCTTTTGATCCAACTAAATCACCTTACTACAAACTCGTGATTAATCAATTTAAAAACTACCTGCATGATCGTGATCATTGGGAGCAAGATTGGTTGGAAGACCGGAAGCAAGATCAGGAGGAAGATCGGGAGGAAGATAGTGAGGAAGATAGTGAGGAAGATTGGGAGGAAGATAGTGAGGAAGATTGGGAGGAAGATAGTTATACTAAACAAATAGTAATTTACTCCTCGGAAACAGGCAAGTGGAGAATCTGCGGTCCACCACTTCACGAAGATAGGTTTACGGGTTTTTCGGAAGGAATATATTGGAATAATGCTATTCATTGGATAAATAATTATGATGAGTTGCTTTTGCATTCCAAGTTTGATATTGTAGACCATCCGATCGTAACAAACATACAAACTCCGGCTTTAGATGACATGGAAGACATGTCGTTGTTTGAGTCTCGTGGAAGTCTGCTTCTTTTAATGGAGGACAATTATCATTGTTACCATATATTCGAGATGAGGGAAGAGTCTGCTGTATGGTCAGTAAAGTACATTGTTGATGATATTGTTAACCCTATTCCTGATTCGTACCGGTCGTCGCATACTTATGTTCTGTGTATCGTATTGGGAGAAAGAGGAGATGATTCATATATGGTGATAGAATCACTGCACATAACAAAATTGTACGATACAACATTGTGTCAAAGAGTGTTTCTACACTGAGTACATCTTACGATCATTGGAGCTGCATTCCATTCATTGCATCGTTAGCTGGTGTTTGATTATGCTCATCTCTGTTGCAGGTTTGATTTTTGAATCTTATATCTTGTCTTGTGACAACATCATTTATATGCTTAGTTTCCTTGTTTAATTAATTAAAGTATTGGAATAAATTCTTATTGCTTAGTTTCATCATATTATTTTGGTGCTATTAAAGGTCGGACCAGCTTAACTTTTGAATCAACATAAAATAATGGTCATAAACCAATATTTACTCAAATTAGTTAATTTCCTTTTAAATTTATTAGGCCTACAGCGTAACTTCTGAAAAGACCTGGAATTACACTTATCTTAGGTGAAGTCATAGGCCGATCGAATACATCAAAAGTGACTGTTGTCATTTCTAGTAGCATAACAATTTCATCTGATGACTTCTAAACCAATCAAGAACCAATGTCAGAAATTTATAACAGCCTATATCTAGAATATATATAATGGTCATAAGCTATTAGTAGCACAGTTCTAGAATCGATGTTGGTCGTGACCTGCTCCGAGATTTATACAGTGTGAATATTGTAAGTTCTTCTGTTCCAACTGCAAATAAAGGGTATCACTTTTCAGCACATAAAATCCGGCTGTTTTATTATATTTTGTTGGAAGCTTACTGATTAAAATATGTATTCTAGGCTCTAAACATGAAGAAGATACATGCAGTAGAGGAAGGAGATCATATGTCATCTATACCTCTATGGAAGTTGTTTGGTATAATTAGTGACCGGAGCTTATGATGAAAAAATTATTTATGAGAAGTTGTGTTCAAGAGAAGTCTACCTTAATGGTGATTATATGTAATTTTGATTAGTCGACTTTTAACTATACATATATGGCTTTGGTTTGTTCATATTTGAGTAGTTAAGATCATATTATTTATGCATCTAGATAGGGAATTTAGGGCCTGTTTGGTTGGGGTGTATGAGTATGGGTCTATGACTTTAAAAATCATTAATATTGTTTGGTTGGTTATGGGCCCCACCACAATGGAATGAGGATACCCAAATGTGAAGGTGTCCTCATATATTATGTGTGTGGGTGGTTTTTTCATACCATCCATTATCATTCCACTTTATACCAACACCCATACCCATTGTGATTCATAGCGACAAACAAAACACATATTTTGACTTTGGATGTGTGTGTATTGCTTATCGAATCCAAAACTAGAGCAATGTTTATTTAGGAGTTTGTAAGTGCACCTACTTAAATTATTCACAGGTTGTGTGCCAACATTCTTATGCTTCAATAAGCGTTTCATTGTTTTGGATTTTGACTGCGTGAATGGGTGTTTGGCAATGTAGCGATAAAAGTGGATAACGAATGCAATAATACAAATACTTGACTTTATAGATACTAATTGTTGTTGTGATTTCCACAGTTGAAACTCACAATATATAGATAAAGAAACGGTGCTAAGGGTTCTTCCAAACGTTGTGTTGTTTGGAGAAGTAACCGTTTTCCTATATAACCGTTGTATGCAAATGGGCTTGTTTGGGTTAACAAGTTTTGACCCATTGCATCGAATTCTACCCATACTAATATTACAGAATATGTTCAAATACAAACTAAAGTCTTAATATGCTAAACATAATGTAAATTCGTTCTAACAACATTATAGGGCTAACAATTTCCCCCCTAATGTTTTAGAATCAAACTTCTTGAATTCCTGCTTGTTGTAACTTCAAGTAGTGATTTCGAAATCATTACTTCCTCCACTGCTATCATCTTGATCTTCAACATTATCTTCAAGCCTCACACCGAAATGGTCTCGACTGGACTCTATTGCTCCATCCTTCACCCTCTTGTCCTTCTGGTCTTGCAGGTCCATGGCCAAGCCAACTTTGCTTGCGTCTCCTACATCTTTTGACGTTTCACCCCAAGGCACACTAGCGGTTTCATGGTAGACTACAACTAGATCCAAATACTTCTTGTAGCAACTTCTGATTGCTTCTCTATCTTCGATGTCCAGGCCTTGTAACTGGGCTATAGTTCCCCATTTATCACCCATGGTGACGGGAAAATAGCCGCCCAAACTTTCAACAGTTTTCAACAAACATAGCAGGTTCACTTCGACATCTTTGACAACGGGTGGAATCTCATCGAGTGCATCATAATTTAAATGCACTAAGTAAAACCATTTTATCACATCTACAAATCTCTTGTTGAGGATTTCCCAATTTTTGTATAATAAACTATCCTTTTTCAACAAGTTCATGAATGAGAGAAACCTTGAGAACGAATTCACTTTGAGGGCGTATAACGTCCCATTGAAACTGAGGAAGTCGTCGTCCATGTAATCTTGGGTTACATCTTTATTCCAATCCAAATCCTCTATACCTCTAACTAATGAACACTCGTCGCTTGGATCAATTGCTTTGAAATAATCTTGCAAATATCTCATTATGTTCATTCACCACATCTCTCGTTGAACCTTTTCTTTCTCATCATCAAAGGCCTCTAAACTTGTTTCCTCATCATAATACATATGATATATATTGCATCTAGTATCCTTAATTTTCACAGAAAAACCTTGCTTCTCTAACAAATATAGGCTAAGAATATTGTGAGAAACTTCGGGAGTATATTGTACTTGTCTCACAACTAATTCACCCAAATCTGTTTTGATGGTGGTAGTGCCAATTCCATATGAAAATATAAATTTGCACTCATGTTCATATTTGCCTATTAACTTAAACTTGTAATTCACATCATCAAACATGATTCTCCTAGGGCACATATGAAACTTGTAATGTTTACTTACGTACCATATATCATTCCAGCCATCTTCATCGGTTCCTTGCACTGTATAGTCGCCGTATATGTACACTTTCTCGGGGTACATCCTCTCTTGATCAATTATCTGATTCGTTAAGTTCGCTTCTTGTTCTAGTTCGACGCCTGCCAATTTCTTTCTCCTTTCACACGCCCAAAAGGGGTGTCGCTTCTCTCAACATATGTAACATTTTGAGTTCTTGGCCTTTTTCTTTGCAACGGCATCTTCCTTCTTTCTTTCACATGTTCTGTTTTTTCTTTTGCGTTAAACGCTTCATTCTCCAGTACGGTTTGAACCAGTAATTGTTTTCCTTTTGGCGATATAGACTTCTTCTTCCTTATGTTCCATTGATACATACGTTTAGGGGTTTCCCTCAAAAGGTAACGCCCACTTTGGAATCCTGAAGTGTGCTTGAACGTCGGCGTTTCCCACGGACTAGAGCCTACGCTCTGGTACCAATTATTCACAGGTTGTGTGCCAACATTCTTATGCTTCAATAAACGTTTCATTGTTTTGGATTTTGACTGCGTGAATGGGTGTTTGGCAATGTAACAGTAAAAGTGGATAACGAATGCAATAATACAAATACTTGACTTTATAGATACTAATTGTTGTTGTGATTTCCACAGATTGGAAACTCACAATATATAGATAAAGAAACGGTGCTAAGGGTTCTTCCAAACGTTGTGTTGTTTGGAGAAGTAACCGTTTTCCTATATAACCGTTGTATGCAAATGGGCTTGTTTGGGTTAACAAGTTTTGACCCATTGCATCTAATTCGACCCATACTAATATTACAGAATATGTTCAAATACAAACTAAAGTCTTAATATGCTAAACATAATGTAAATTCGTTCTAACAACATTATAGGGCTAACACTTAATTAGTAGAACCAATTAATTTGGTTTTTGCTAATTATAACCATAATTAGAACTATTATTAAGGTTATAGCATAATAGTAGTCTCGTGGCTACTCACTCCTTTGGATTACTTATGATGTTGCTGAAGGTACTACACAGATGCGTTACTTTACACATGCTTTTATTGTAACATAATGTCATGATGATCATTTGTTGGTTTTTTGGAGGCAATATTGTTGTAACGTTAAGCAAGTGCTCTTATTGGTGATGTTTTATGACTAATCTAGGTTTGGGAGAAGGTGTGTATTTATCTTAATTGTCGATACATGAAGTTAGACAATGTGCGTGAAAAAATAGTTTAGACGAGCGTTAGTTTAGAAGTGAAGATAATTGTGATATATCCAAAAGAATTTGAGTTCTGGAACTGGATATTTGGGATCGTAACATGATATTTTAAATTAATCGAGCTGAGAATGGATATTTTGAGGTCGTTATGATGGTGTTTTGATTATATGGATGCTGCTTATGCTTGGAGTCAGGATAATGATGAGTGGTTTGAATTAATCTGTACATAAGAAACTTTGTTATTTGGTTGAGTACCAGTTATTGGTGTAGTTTATGTTGGATTTGTTGGAATATATTCAATGCAATTACTGCAGTAGGTCGACTAGAAAGTTATGTTGAAGTCTTAACGAATTAGCAACCAATAACCATTAATCAAGCTTACCTTGGATAAGTCGACATGATTAACTTCAAGTTCCTCAAGCTTTTCATTAATCAAAGAATTTACTGCTTCGAACTCTCTGATGGATGATTCCAATGTTTTTATCTCTACTTTAATAACATTAATTTCAACCAAAAGATCCACTTTAGCTTTTGAACCCATGGTTGTAAATTCTAAGCTCTTGGACTGAAACATCTTTGGGTCTCATCACAAATACCTTTGTTCATAGACAGCACATCAGCCACGTAAGAGAACAGGTTAGCTTATAAACTAATTATAAGATCTTGAAAACAAAATCTCAGGAAGGAGCTTCATTGAGAAAATTGAAGTTAACCGAACTAATTCAGAAGCATTAAAGTAGATTTAAATCAATTAGAAACATGGAGAGTAACGCCAAATCAATCATTTAAAATATCTTCCATTAACAATACCTCATTGTTGTATATTCCATTGTAGCCCCGAGCATAAACAAAACTGCTCATTATTTACTAGTGCCGATGATACAGAGAGCCCTAAATGGATGAAACTAAGTGGGATAAAAATAACTAGTTACTCATGTGAATTTATACTTTAGAAATGAATGTCGTAAATAACAAAAAGAAGCATTTAAATACAACAGTATTGCAGATTCAAACTTCTAATAGTAGCTCAGTATTTTGAAAGAAACAAAAGGATCACGTCGTGAAGGGATTAGAAGACCTTTAGCAAGTAAATAGAGCAACCACAACGCTGGTATAGTTATCTTAGCTAGGAGTAATAACAACTACACATTCCAAATAGAGGTTGATGTATAGTTATTTTCGGATTTGAGGTACACATTAGTTCAATTATATTAGTATCCCAAATTTATGATAAGCATCCATATTATGTGATACGCTGCAAAAGTACAGAATTCTTAAAACCTCGAACGAGATGTGACATCATATGAATTAACGACCTGATATTTTCTCAAAGATGACATGTACGGAACTTATTATACATTTAAAATGGTTTGAGAGGATACGAAACCAAAGAATGGAAATTCACCAAAGCATTATAGTTGTAAACAAATAAATTTGAAGGCGTGGAGCGAAGACTTAGCTGGCGAGTGGGTCTCTTCTCTTTACGTTCATCAAAATTGAAATAACAAGCTTGCATATCCATGACAAATGTCTCCAAGGCACATACAATGAAAAGTCATACCAAAGCTATATAAAGAAGTGAAAACATAACAACTCTTAACATATCATAATGAGCATACTTATTCTAGCTTTGGATCTATGATCTTTCCAATTGACACTAAATACTATTTTTATTTTCGGCACCACCAACTATAAACCACTTTTCTGGCATGGGCCTGCCTTAGGAGACACCAAATCACCTTGATTCCTTGGTTGGGTTGGGACCATTCAAACTGCAATACAACAAACACATATTATCATTTAAAGCTAAGAGTTACATACTTATATTAGAAAGAAAGTGCAACATATATATTCATTTTAATATATGTCATTATATTGTGACCTTGTGAGGTAATGTGATAAAAAAAATGAAATTATAACTCACAAGCCTTCGAAAACTAGTTCTATTTCTTTAACCTGTTCTGCTTATATAAAGAGGAAGATATGCTCCAATATATCCAATTCAAAATTAACTAAAATGTATATAGGTGCATACAATTACTAATGTCCAAGTTCCTTAGGAGGATCTAATTACTTTTATGAATATATTGGTCTGCAAATTAAGGCGTTTGTTGCTTAGTGTTGGAGGTATGAGACTGCTCAACTACATTATGGTTCAACTACATAATTGGGATTTCAGGGATGAAAAAGAACTTGCGAGGTACTTTTCCTAAGAAGTGTTTTCATGTGGATTAGTATATTGGATAGAAGACAGATACATATAGTATGGTCAATTGATATCAAAGCTGGTGTTCTAAAGGAGTGTTTGGATATGGGTGGTAGTAATCTGGTTCCCACTGGTATGCATTCTGTTTTGATGATACCTGCTTGCTATTTCAATCTCTAGTCTCATGTTGTGAGGATTTGCAATAAGGATTAGGGGGAGAATGGAAAGTCTTGGAAATGTAATCAATTACATTAGCATATTTAGTGGAGGAGAGGACTTGGCCATTCTAGATGATGCCCTTTCTGTTAAGCTTATAGGCCAAATTGTGTGATGATGAAGTTGCACTTTTGGTTTTAGTTTGTTCTAAAGAAAGGGAAATGTAGTCTATTTTGGTGATGCCTTCACTTTTCTTTCGTTTGATGCAATTGAATATGAGGATGCAGGCTATTATTCCTTAGCATTGAATGGCGGGCAATGGAAGGGAAATGTAGTCCGGTTTCTGGTGAAGGGTGACTTAGTTGTATACATTTTGAGGCTGTTGAACACAGTAGTTTCATAGATACTGAATAGTTACTGTTTTGAAGTTGTATTTCCACTACAAAAAAAAGTGATATTTGGCACTACATTCTCGTGCCCAAAATACAAAAGATGTCGACCCAAACAAAAAAAGGCACGACATGTCGTGCCTTTTTGGCAGACCCAATTCTGTTGACCCAAAAAAATTTGGCATGACACACCGTTTGAAAATTTGGCACGACAAACTTCTGGGACCGAAAAGGAATTCAACCTGAAAAAAACCTTTGGCACGACAGATTTATGCAAAATGGTACGACAATGGTACGACAAAATGGTACGATAATAATAAAACGAATTTTTAATTACATAAAGGCACTTGGACATTAGTAATTCATAAAAAGTAATTAGATCCGGTTTCTGGTGAAGGGTGACTTAGCATTATACCAATATATTCATAAAAAGTAATTCATAAAAAGTAATTAGATCCGGTTTCTGGTGAAGGGTGACTTAGCATTATACAATTCTCGTTTGATGCTATTGAATATGCGGATGCAGGCTATTATACCTTAGCATTGAATGGCGGGCAATGGAATGGAAATGTAGTCCGGTTTCTGGTGAAGGGTGACTTAGTTGTATACATGTTGAGGCTGTTGAATACAGTAGTTTCATAGATACTGAATAGTTGCTGTTTTGAAGTTGTATTTCTATTTTCTCAGCCATATTAGTAACTATGGAGTTGTCATAGTACTAGCTGAGCTGATGTATATATGCTTCTTTATATATGTTGGTACATTAATCTATAGTTCCCTATTTTGAACAAATATATATATATATATATATATAGTTAAAACATACATGTGTGTAATACGTAGTTTGGTTCGGGTAACCGTCGATATTTTGAAAATAAAAACCGAAACCGAACTGTTATAAGCGGGTTTATTTGGTTTCGGGTTTTTTACGGTTTCGGTTCAGTTATCGGTTTTTTGCAGTTTCAGATTAAACAGATCGGCCCGGATTCTCGGTTTTTTGGATTTATTAACACCCCTAGCGATAAACAACAAGAACAAACGTTTATGTTGGCCCAGCCCAATATACGAGTAAACAAAAATCTTGGCCCATTGTAAAAATTTAACTAAACGAAGCCGACATAAACAATTATATATACAAAACCAATGAGCTAAATTTACACATTGTATGTAGGGTTTATTAAGTCCCAAAAAAATTAACACTAGGGTTTTCATGGCAATGATTACTAAACGTTTATTGGAGGATTATGTAAGGTTTATTAAGTCCCAAAAAAATTAACACTAGGGTTCTCATCACAAATACCTTTGTTCATAGACAGCACATCAGCCATATAAGAGAACAGGTTAGCTTATTAACTTATTATAAGATCAAAAAGTGAAAACTTAGGAAGGAGCTTCATTGAGAAAATTAAAGTTAACTGGAAGTCTCAAAAAATTCAGAAACATTGAAGTAGATTTTAATTATTTAGAAAACGCATGGACAGTAAAGCCAAAAGCAATCATTCAAAATATCTTCACTAAGCATTAACAATACGTCATTGTTGTATTTTCCATCATTTGCAAGTGCTGATGATACAAAGAGCCCCTGTTTCATTTAAGTAGGATGAAACTAAGTGGGATAAAAATATATAATTGATTACTCATGTGAAACATTTGAATACGACATCATTGCAGATTCAAAAATTTTAATTACTCAGTCTTATGAAGGAATCAAAAGGATCACGCGGTAAACGGACTAGAAGACCCTTAGAAAGTAAATAGAGCAACCGCAATGATGGTATACTTAAGTTATATTAGTATCCCAAATTTATGATAAGCATCCATATTATTTGATACGCTGCAAAAGTGTAGAATGCACTAAACCTCTCTTACGAGTAGGTCTCTTCTCTTTACGTTCGTCAAAATTGATTTAACAAGCTTTGGCATATCCATAACAAATGTCTCTAAGGCACACAGTGACGGAGCTTGAACCAAATATTTGGTGGGGCGTCTTCATTGTGACATAGAAGTAGTTTTCGTAAGCATCGATGATACAAGTTAAAAAAAGAATAAAAGAGAAGTAAATGAGTGGTATATCTGTCGTGAAACTTGTTTTCAAGTATTTAGGAGGGGCCATAATACAAATTCTTAAATCTTAGAGGGCTTATAATACAAAAACTTATACTAATAACACAAAATTTTGGAGGGGCCATGACCCCACCCTGCCCTTATGATCCTCAGTCTATGAAGGCACATACAATGAAAAGTCATACTGTTGATACAAAAGTTGGACGTTCCTTGTTTGGGGCTCCGGCTCTCGTACCAATTGAGGATTGTTGCTTGAGACCTGCGCACTAAGAGACAAAAGACACCGTTAGGCTTACCGTGGGATTGTCTCCCACGATTATCCTCCGGCGTGAGCGTAAGTAATCGGTTTAGGGTTAAAGGAGAATTAGGGTTTCAGATATGTTGATCCCAGTTGAGCAAACGATCTAATATAGAAACTGACTTGTAACAAAAGCTTATCAAGTATTACGCGGAATTTAACACTTGATCTTAAGAAGAAGAACAATTAACATTCAACACCTCAATATTATTTATTAATACGAATACTCTTACAGTATTAGGGTTTTGCAACCTTGAAGTGAATCGACTTTAGATATATAACACACGTATATCTAACCTAATCTAGAACCTCCTTTTATAGGCTAAGGAGTCCTATACAATATACAATACGTAACCTACAAGATAAATATCTTTTCCATATTTATCTGATACAATAAACTAACCGACTATAGAAGACTAATTTTCCTCTTCTCGCGCTATACCGACCGGCCTCCCGAGTTTGTACTGAGGGCTTTCACTGGGGAATAGCGTCCCAACTGCCTTGGATTCTCGCGGTTACCAAGTCCGGTATGGACATTGGCACGCCCATCTTCATCACTCACTCGATGATGCGAGTGAGATGTCCTCGATTCTCCTCCGATTCCTGAATGGGGTCATGTTGCTCCCACGCCTTCTTTCTGGGGAAGTCTCGATTCAATCGAAATCGAGTCGGCTTTCAAGTCCCACCGATCTCCTCTTCCTCTGCATGAGGTAGTTAATGTTTCGTAGTTTTGGGATACGAAAACTTTGTGTTAGCTCAGCACCCCCCCAAGAGCGAGGCTGAGTTATCACTATACCCTTATTCCGTCCGTGCATCCGGTACCTTTGTCGCCGGCTTAACTGCATCAGTGAGTAGGATAAAAGAAGTGATCTACTCCACTCGTGGTGGTTGTGGTGGCTTGGTTGTTCCCGTGCCGGTTCCAACGAGAGAAGACCAAGTCTTGGCACGATCCCTTGTTTTTGCGTACTGGTTGTCCTGAGTTCGCTTAGGAGTTAGTCCGCTGCGACTTTTTTCCCATAAGGTCGGATCACGATCGCGATTTCCATGTCGTCATTCTAGTGTTGGTTCTAGTAGGTCCCGCGGATGGCGCCACTTGTTGATACAAAAGTTGGACGCTCTCACTTGGGGCTCCGCCTGCACTAATTGAGGATTGTTGCTTTCGAGACCGCGACTAAGAGACAAAAGACACCATTAGGCTTACTGGATTGTCTCCACGATTATCTCCGGAGAGTAAGTAATCGTTTAGGTTAAAGGAGAATTAGGGTTTCGATCGCACCTTTAACGAGGGATGTGACCCTTTATATATGCACGGAATCCTTGTTGTTCTCGGTTCCCCAACCTTCAGTATCCCGCCTAAGTCGGTTGGGAATGATAATCGCCTTATTTAGAAGATATCGGATATCTATTCCGTGAATAGCTTTGGGCTGGGCCTCGAGCCCAAACTTTAATCGGTGTAGCCCAACCTATACCGGGCTAAGTTAGTGTGGACTTAGCCGTTC